>PVJI01002980.1:0-133577 GCA_004026765.1 Micronycteris hirsuta
TTTTGCTCTTTTGGACACAAGTGTATGTATAGCTTCCTGCCTCCTGCCTTTGCTGATGATGAAGGCTGACCATCTGTGTTTTGTCCAAATGAAACAATTTTGAGAGTGAAAGGAGGTACTATGAATTCCTGGGTAAAGGCATTGGTGTAAACCTGTATTCACTAAGGCGAACTGGTGAGATTATATTCAGGATAGTTTTCCTTCTTGACCCTCTCTCTTCTCATTGTTGAATCCCATCCGTTGTTCAAATCCCAGCTGAACCAATACCTCTTCTATAATACTTTGTAGGTTTTGAAAGGAGACATTAAATGTGTTGAAGAGTAGAGCAAAAATAGTCTCTTCTAGTCTGAAGTACTCTTTTACTAATGTGTTGAAATATTGTATTAGTAATGTAATCACTTGAAAGCTGAACAATTACTGCCATTCTTATTGTCTCAATTAATTGCATCTTTTGCAGTTTCACAAAATTCCATGATTACTTTCCTGAAATTCAGGAGCAAAGCTTCTCCTCCCCCAAAGAGGTAACATGTACGTGTCCACTTCAAAAATGTCTCTTCTGTTTTAAAACTCTTTACCATGGTCTACAAAGCCCTTTTTTAGTTGTCTAAATCTTCTCTTTCAGACCAGAGCTTCCACTTTCTACTTTATTCTCTGTGTTTAAGCCACGGTGGCTTTTTTCCTGTCCTTCAAAACTGCCCAAATTTTCCTTCCTGAAGATACTTTGTCTTACACTTCAGTTTGCCTGCAGTACTGCTCCCACCTGCCCGCTCTCCCTCCTGCTCTGTACAGTCCAGAACCTTCTCATCACTCAGCACAAGGCTCAGAGAAGCGACCTGACCACCCTATCCAAATCATGCTCTGCTCCTCCTGGATTCTCCTACCCTTCTCTCTTTATTTTCATTGCACTTAAAATGTGAAATTTATACTAATTTTTGCATCCTTTTATTATTTGTATTTTTCCACTAGAAGGAATCTAAGCTCAGTGGGCAGACAAGCTTTAGATACTTTGGTTATTTTGAAATAGTTTGAGAAGGAGAAGTGTTAGTTCTTCCCAGAATGCGTGCTAAAATTCTCCATTGAAGCCATACAGTCCAGGGCTTTTGTTTTTGGGGAGTTGTTTTTTTTTTTATTTTTTTTTTAATTACTGCTTTAGTATCACTAGGTGTAATTCATCTATTCAGATTCTCTGTTTCTTCCTGATTTAATTATGGAATATTGTATGTTTCTAAGAATTTATCTATTTCATCCAGATTGTCCAATTTGTTGGCATATAGTTGTTCATAATATTTTCTTACAATCCTTTGTAGTTCTTTGGTGTCAGTTGTTATTTCCCTTCTTTCATTTCTGATTTTAATTATTTGGTCCTCTTACTTTTTTCCTTGATGAGCCTGGTTAAAGGTTGATCAATCTTGTTTATCCTTTCAAAGTAGCAGCTCTTAGATTCATTGATCTGTTTTGATCTTTTTTTTATAGACTCTTTCTTTTTTTTTTTTTCCCTACTCTGATCTTCATTACTTCCTTCCTCCTACTCATTTTTGGGCTTCATTTGTCATTCTTTTTGAAATTCCTTTAAGTGTAAAGTTAGATTGTTTATTTGAGCTTTTTCTTGATTTTTGAGATAGGCCTGTAATGCTATGAATTTCCATTTTAGGATTCTGTCCCACAGATTTTGGATTGTGGTATTCTCATTTTCATTTGTTTGAAGATATCTTTTGATTTCTTCCTTGATCTCATTGTTGACACATTTTTTGTTTAATAAATGTTATTTAGCTTCCATATATTTGTGTATTTTTCAATGTTCTCATGATTGATTTCTAGTTTCATGGCATTTTGGTCAGAGAAAATGCTATGATTTCAATCTTCTTAAATGTATTGATATTTGTTTTGTGTCCTAGCATGTGGTCTATCCTAGAAAATATTCCATGTGCATCTAAAAAGTATGTATATTCTGTTGCATTGGGGTGAAATGCTCTGAAGATATCAATTAAATCCATTTGATCTAGTGTGTCATTTAAGGCCGCTGTGTCCTTGTGGATTTTCTGTTTGGAAGATCTATCCATTGAAGTCAATGAGGTATTAAAATCCCCTGTTATGACTGTATTTGTGTCAATCTCTCCATTTATGTCCATCAAGATTTGCTTCACATGTATAGGTGCTCCTGTGCTGGGCATGTAAGTATTTACTACGGTCATGTCCTCTTGTCGGACTGTTCCCTTTTCATCACCATGTAGTGTCCTTCTTTGTCTCTTACTGTAACTTTGGCTTTAAGGTCTATTTTGTCGTATATAAGTATTGCTACACCAGCTTTTTTTTCCCTTTTCATTTGCATAAAATATATTTTTCCATCCCAAATGGAACAGAGAGCTCAGAAAGAAACCCAAAGCTTTATAGTCAATTAATGTTTGACAGAGGAAGCAAGCACATACAATGGACTAAAGATAGTTTGTTCAGTAAATGGTGTTGGGAAAATTGGACAGATACATGCAGAAAAATGAAACTAGACTGCCTTCTTACATCACACACAAGAATAGATTCTAAATGGTTGAAAGACTTAAATATTAGACTCAAAACCATAAAAATCCTAAAAGAAATAAGAGGCATAGGCAATAAAATCTCGGTCATTGTTCATAGCAACATTTTATTGGATATGTCCTCCCAAGCAAGGGAAACAAAAGGAAAAATAAACACATGAGTTTATATAAAACTAAGAAGACTTGCACATTAAAGGAGACCATCTACAAAACAGAAAGACAACCCATGGAATGGAAGAACATATTCAGCAATACATCTGATGAGGGGTTAATACCCAAAATTTATAAAGAACTTACTAAACTCAACACCAAAGAAACAAACAATCCAATTAAAAGAATGGGCCAACAACCTGAATAGACACTTCTCCAAGGAGGACATCCAGATGATCAATAGACATGAAAAGATGCTCAATGGCACTAGTCATCAGAGAAATGCAAATTAAAACCACAAACAGATATAATCTCACACATGTCAAAATGGCTTTCATCAATAAATCAATAAACAATAAGTGCTGGTAAAGTTGTGGAGAAAAGGGAACCCTAGTGTATGGTAGGTAGGAATGCAGACTGGTGCAACCACTGTGGAAAGCTGAATGGAGATAACTCAAAAAATTGAAAATGGAGCTGCCTTTTGACCCACTGATCCCACTTCCTGGAATATATCCAAAGAAACACAAAGAACTAATTTGTAAGAAAATAAGCGCCTCTATGTTCACTGCAGTATTATTTACAATCTCCAAGATATGGCAGCAGCCCAAGTAGCCATCAGTAGATGAGTGAATAACACAACTATGGGACATCTATACAATGGAATACTACTCAGCTATACAAAGAAGAAAATTTTACCCTTTGCAACAGAATGGATAGGTCTGTCGAACATTATGTTAAGCAAAATAAGCCAGTCAGAGAAAGATAAATACCTTATGATTTCACTTATATGTGGAATATAATGAAAAAACTGCACTAACAAGCAAAATAGAGACAGCTGTGGGTGAGGGGAGGTTAGGGGTAGAGAGGTCCCGCAAAAAGGAAAAACGGCACATGGACATAGACGACAGTGTGGTGATTGTAGAGGGGAAAGGGTTATAAGGGGGCTAGTGGTAATGGAAAAAATGCAATAAAGACATTTTTTAAAAACAGACTAGGGAGATATACTTTTGGGTTGCTCCTCTTTGCAGAAGTTGCCCCTGAGAATGAAGTCCTTAATAGAATTTCTGTGACCATTGACAGCAGGGAGCTTCTGGCTTTTCTGGTAGCTTTTGTTTAGCTCCCTAAGGAGTTTTTCTTTTTTAATATATTTTTTAAATATTGTTTTTCAATTACAGAGGAGAGTTTATTGTGTATTCCTGACAGCTAGTTCCTCTTCACATCTGACAATGATATAAACAGTAAAATATCCATCAGGTCAGAATCCAGTATCTGGCTTGGTTTTGCTTATTTTTGTGATATGAGATAATATATGATTATTAATTTTGTGCTTGATATTTATCATTGAACCAATGTTTGAGTCAATCCATTTTCAAAGATTTTGTCTTCTTTATTCAAAAAACTCTTCATTTTCTTAAAAGTTTAAATGCAGGCACCCTATTGTAGATCATAAGTGAGATAATTCCTAGTATAGTTTCAGCACATTGTGGATAGTCATTATATGATACACACACACACACATGCACACACACACATATACATATTTTTTGTAGATCCTTAACTATCAATGTTAGCACCAGGAGCACAACAGCTAAATAAATATGCTTATTTAAAATTATATGTATACATATCCATATTCAGAAAAAGTCTAGCCATGTTAATACAGTGAGAATGGTGAGTGCGACATCAATGTAAGCTGGTAACCAAGGGAAGTGGACTAGAATACGCATGTGTGAACAATGACAATTTCACTGTTCAAGTCAGTGGTTCTGGTAAGACACCATTGAGTGAGCATGTGTATTGTGTGGCCATGGCATTCAAAATGACTGATCTAGTTGAGCAACAAATCTCCATCAAATTTTGCATTAGGTTTGCACATTCCTCTGGCGGAAAATTTTCAGATGATTCAGAAGGCTTTCGGGAACAATGCAATGAGTGCAGCACAAATAAAAGTGTGCACAGATGCTTAAGATAGCTGATAATCTGTTGAAAGTGATCCATGTTCTGGAAGGCCTGCAAGAAGCAGAACAGATGAGAATGTTGAATGTGTGTGGGCCACAATCAACAATGATTGGCTACTTACAGTGCGAGAACTAGAAGCTGGCCTGGGGATTCCAGAAACTACTGTATCCAAGATTTTGACACAGGATCTTAGCATGAAACATGTTGTGGCAAAATTGACTTTGTAGCTTCTGCTACCAGAGCAGAAGGAACATTGTGCTATAGTTGCTAGTGACTTGATTCAAACTACCAATGAACCAGATTTCCTTAAGACGGTCACAACCGGAGATGAATCATAGGTCTGCAGCTGTGATCTGGAAATGAAGGCCCAGTCGTCCCAGTCGAAGTCATCTGGTTCTCCATGCCAGAAGGCATGGCAAAGTTGCATTAAGATGATGACCATGTTAACTGTGTTTTTTGATTGAGAACGTGTTGTCCATTATGAGTATGCCCCTCCAGGCCAAACAATTAATAAGGTGCACTACATCAATATTCTTTGTCAGCTAAGAGGTGTAATATGACCAAAACAGCTGCAGCTATGGACAACTTGTGATTGTCAGCTTCATCATGACAACGTGCCCACTCATGCATCACATCTTATGCAGTTTTTTGGAGTAACATCTAATCACCCAGGTAACTCAGCTTCCCACCCCCTACAGCCCAGTATTGGTGCCCTGGGACTTCTAGCTTTTCACAAAACTAAAATCACTTTTGAAAGGAAAGAGATTTCAGACCATCAGTGAAATTCAGGAAAATATGACAGGGCAGCTTATGGCGATTGGGAGAACTGTGTGAGGTCCCAAGGTGCCTATGTTGAAGGGGACTATGTTGAAGAGGCATCATTATCCTATGTACAATGTTTCTTGTATCTTGTATCTTCTTCAATAAGTGTCTCTATTTTTCATATTACATGGCTGGGTACTTTCTGAACAGACTATACACACACACACACACACATACATGCATACACACACATGCTTTTAACCTGTGTTCTCCAGGTCTGTTCATTACTGCTGACTGCCACAGACATAGGCATGCTTGCTATTGGGCTGGGTGTGGAAGGGAAGGGGCTCTGCTGGGAAAAGATTGGATTACAAGTTACAGACTCTATTACTATTTTTATATCCACCCTCTATCTGTGCTGTGGGATAAACACTAGTTCTTTATATTATTCTTATTCCACTTCTCCCTTCTGTTTATGTAACATCCAAAGATGCTTGTTGCCTTGAGGTAAAAAGTGTCTAAACCCCATTTGAACATAGGTAGGTGGTGATGGGAGATTTTCAGATACAATGAAAATAACACTTGTCAGGGTTAGCGAGCGGAAAGCTCCTCTCCTGGAAGAAACACGTTCTGGGTGATACGAGGCGAGATGCGCAGCAGCATATGAAAGTGCCCAGGATCTTAGCTGTCCCTTCCCTACTCTTCCTTCCAATTTCTCCAAAAAAGTCAGTTTCACACACTTTAAGAAGAAATTTGGAAAAAGGGTATTTCACAACCAAGACAAATTTTGTGGTAGCCCTAGTGTCATTGCCCAAGCTCAGTTCGTGACCAGTGCCTGGTCAACAGTGGCACATGGACAGTTACAAAAGGGCACAAGGACCCCCTTCCCCTGACACACTCTAAATCTTATGTCTTCAGCTCCTCTGGTGCTGGGTTTGCATTTTCTAGTCCTGAGAAGAATATTCAGTAAGTTTGTAAAAACAAAGCAGAGATGAACAATCAGAAACAAATTCTGTTACAAAATCAGCATTCCCTGTCCACGGCTTCAGTCTTTCTGGTAGTACTGATTTCTTTGGAATGCAGAATAGCCTTACTGCCCATCCTTTTGTTAAGTGTATAAGAGAAACTTTCTTCTTAGACATTATCAATATATTTTTGCTAAAACAAGGTGAAAGACGGAAAGGGAACACAGTCATATGATAAAACATTACAATATCTAAAAGAGCAAATGTCTGTGTCCTGCATTTCCCCTGGAAAGTGTTTATTATCCAAGTAACAGAAAACTGTTTATTTGATTAAAACAATCAATACAAAAAGTATATAGAGATTATGCATCTCATTAAAATTTAGATATGATCTAAGAAGCATCACTAAGCATACTCTGCCCTAATCTGCCTCCCACCTCACACACATGCATGAGATGCCTACAGAAAAAACACGCTCCCTGCTTAATAGGATCCATGGAACCAAATATCCTGATGGAGGATACTATCGTTATTAGTAACATAATATTGAATATTTATGATTTAATATTATTCAGAAGATGTTACACTTAAGATTCTGTGGAGCAATCATTTTTGCTGTGCAGACTAGAGGAATATATTTGATCTGAACTTTGCAAGTAGAACAAAGGTCCACAGGGGTTTGAAAGAGGATGATGATTTCAGAGAAAGGTGAGGATTTTCTCCTTTAGTGATTTGAGAATAGTGTCTGAGAGGGGATGACAGGACATGAAACTAGCAAGCTCAGCCAGTGCCAAATTAAAAAGGTCTGCAATGCCATGTGGAATTCACTGAATTTTAGGTAAATAGGATATCAGCAGAGGCTTATAAACAGGAACTAATATGATCTAAAAACTCCTTTTTCAGAAATCTAGAGTGGCAACAATATATATTCTACTGTTCGCGGCATTTATTGATCTTGAGTCTGTGCTGTAAATATGGATGCCCTTTCACACTGACACCAGGTATATTCTAGTCATTCGTTAGCCGCTTTGTACATCCTAATGGTGTTCGCTTCTCAGTCTCATTGCTTGATGAACAGCATAATGCATGCGTTCAAAGAAGTCTTCTATGTCATATCTCCAAAGGCCAAGTTGATCTGTCTGCTGCCATTGTATTCCCAGTGAGCAGCATCTCTCCAATTCTGCGGCAAGTTCTTCACAGCTTGTGTGGCCATTTTGCTGCTCTTTTCTCTCCTTCTGCTGCAGTCATTTCACTTCAGTACTCTGAGGCAGAGCCCTTGGTTTGCTCTTGCCGTCTGCTCCACAGACACATCTGGTTGCCCAAGACATCCTCCTCTCCAACTGCTGTTCTATCTTCAATTTTCTTTCAGACCAGCGTTTAGCCTGTTGCTCTCTGCCAACTGGGATTCACTAGCATTTGCCTTTCCATTATTGGTTGGCAGTGATGACTTGCCCTTTTAGGATTGTGAGGCTTAGAAGCAATTCTGGCAACAACTCTCAGGTTAAAGATGACTTTGCTGAGATCCTCTTAGCCAGCTCACTCATCTTCACTTCTTAATTGGTTCATAGGTTTCTTTTCAGCACAACTTTCTTTCTGGGCCCTATTCCAAATTCAAAGGATGCCTGTCTCCGGTTTCATGAAGCCTTTTCATTTTTGAGGATGCCTCTTCTTGAAATGAAAAACAGGGTACAGGTATCCTGAGAACCAGCATGCTAAGTAAAGTGATTTATAAAATACTTTCCATCTTTACCCACATTCTTGGGAAACACATTTTGCTTTGTTTGTTGCTTTAGTCGGCATATCCTCAGAGCATTTTAAGTCCCCATTAATTCCAGACTACTGAGACTTCTTGGAAATAGACCTCGTCTTTTTGCATTTGTGAACATTTTTCAACAGAGTGAATTCCAGGTAGTCTAAACACTGTATTTCTTGGAAGAGCATAATAATTGCCACAATTTGTAGTGGGATAGTTAAAATAATGAATTATCACCTTATTATATCATCAGCATCCACGACCCTGGGAACCCTGCAGTCATACAGTTCTCAGTGCTTGAGGAGGGTTATTGAATGCTATGTATCATTTCTGGAATAGTAAATATAATTATGTATAGAAAGGACTCTGCACAGAGCCTGGTAAGTAATACTGGTAAACATATATTAATTTCTAAATTCAAACTTTTGCAGATGAGACATTCACTGCCAATTGTATAGTTTTCTTTTTGTAAATCTAGTTCTCCATGCTTACGTGAGTTTTTGGTTGTGTTTGCTTGCTTGCTTGCTCTGACTTTTCTTTAACTTCAAGGATTTTATGGAGATATACCTCAGTGTGAGTCTTTTCCTCTTCAATTCAGAGTGGAATTAGGTGAGCCTTATAATCCACAGACTATAATTATTTTCTATTATTTATTTATTCTTCCTTATGTTCTATTTTCTTTTGTGGAATTTTTATTATTTACATCTTAGCTTTCCTGAGTCTTCCATATCTCTGATGTTTTCTTCATTATCATTATCTATCCAAGTACTTTTCTTTGCATTGTATCTTTCTGAAGAAGGAAAAAAAATCTAATTTCTATCATTCTCTCCATACTTGACTCTACTGAATTGTAGTTTTGGTTTGAATTCCTTTGGAAAAAGTCCTATGTCAGGGTTTAATTATATGAAGTTTATTTGGAAGGAGATCTCTGGAAACCCTGGTAGAAGAAGGTAGAGGAAGTGAAATAAGAAAATGAGGAAACCATATAATATGCATTCCCAAACAAGTTAAACTGTGAGCAACTGACCCTTACCCCATTGGGGTACTTTGAGAAAGAAAAACATGCAAATGACTCCTTCCAAGGACTGAGGGAGCTGGTGTGTTTAGAAGGCAGCTCTCCCCAATCAGTAGTAGAGAGACACTCCTGGAGAGGGTTAATTCCCTGGCATTTCCTCCTTGCTCTGTGCATAATGACTAGGGCTACCATTCCTGGCCAGACCAGACCTCTGGCAAAAGGATAAATAAATGCTGGTTGAATTGACATAATAAAGCAAAGGGATATGGGCAGTGTATCAATAGCATCTGTTACTATTTGTTTCACCGGGAGTTGGAGAAATATAATTAAAAACAAAGCCATCTCCCAGCCAAGACATCCTATCCACAAAGGTAAAGGAAAAGGAAGACACTTTTGTTATTGAATAAGCATTTAATTAGAATGTGATGGGCATCACAGGCATTCCACTGAAATTCTAAAAACAGAAAGAAATCTTACTCTTTTACATAGAGAAGCAGATTCAACTTATTACATACTTGTCACGCAGAGTTCATCCTGACTTTACTGGTTATTGAGGCTGATCATTTGTATTAGCTGATGGCTTCATCCAAAGGAAAACCCAACTTCTCATACCTTAATGACAGGACATAGTTTTGTAACTTGAAGTAAAGCATAGCAAAGTTGGGCTGCTACCCTTCCACAGAAACCAGGAGGCAGGGTTTTTATCTGCCTTGATGCTTACATTTCAAAGACATGGCTTCCCTATTATTAAGAAAAACATTTCTAGGTCATAAAGCTGCAAAAGGAGGTCCATCTATCTTCAAAAAGAACACACACACATGTGTATGTATATGTATATATATAGTGATACCATTGATATATATATGAGAACTTAATCACACATTTTCCAAAATAAATACTCTGAAAAAATTGAGAAATAGAGGGAAAGAAATTCCATGCCTTATTTTCAACAGGAAGAATTAAGCCTCTTATTTTTAATTTCTATTTGTCCTTACCTTGGAAATCATCGTTTAAACCCCTAAAATATTTGTGCCCGCATTGTATTTCAATTGCTTTCTAAAATGTGGTTATGTAAGTGTTCATCTTTCACTTTCTGCAACTCAATTGGCAGTGTTCAAAAGGCATGTGTTCAAATGTTCTGCCTGCTTTTCCTGTCTGTAGCTGCTAGTATCACATGCTATTTTTATTTGTCAGCTTAGATAAGGTTTTTGAAATCAAGTAGTGAAGTCCTCTAATTAGTGAGTGGGAGACAGAGAAATCCCCACCCCTGTTGGCTTCTGTTCTGTCCCTGGTTTTCCTGATTTCTCCCAGCCTCAAAGGCAAACCTACTTCTTGGCTTCTACTCAGCTTTAGAGGTCAGGGAGAACCACACAGTCACGTGTCTCTTCCCCACAAAGCCCACAGATTTCTAAGTGCCAGGTTTTTCCCAGACGTATTTCCCTCTTTCTGGATCCACTGGGCTTCAACACAGTCCAAGTG
This sequence comes from Micronycteris hirsuta, assembly GCA_004026765.1. NCBI lineage: Eukaryota > Metazoa > Chordata > Mammalia > Chiroptera > Phyllostomidae > Micronycteris > Micronycteris hirsuta. Next base: position 10,615 of record PVJI01002980.1, read on the forward strand.
CTTTCACATCCTGTAACAGTCCCCTATACTGAACCTGAACAAAGTCCATTTACATCTAGTTGCATTTGGAAAAAAAGAGGCTAGAGAAGCACATTTAGATAATTTGTGTTCCCAGATAGTTTTATCTCCACCCAATACATGTTTGTGAGCATCTTAATTATAAGTAAATGACTTTTAAATAAAATGTTAGAATATGGCCTTTTATATGTTAATGCAGGAGGATGACTTGTAAATATTTCTATAGGCCCTATTTGGTCAAAATTGATTGTGTTCTTCTTGAACAGTGAAATAGCTCTTTTATTCTATTAGGACACTCTGCACTGTTTGAATAACACACATTCACAGTTTGAGAAGTTAGACTATTTTCAGTATACCTAGAGTGTATGATTTGATTGTCCTGATTGAAGTTCTTAAACTCTAATAAACCTTCAATTTACAAACTCAAGCAGAAGAAGTCTTCTGTTTGGCAGTGTCTTCTTCTCTTCTTTTAAAGTACTGACCTACTTTTAAAAATATCATCCTTGGTTTCCTTGATGCTGCTGGTACTTTACCCTTCATAAATCTAGATTGGCAATTTTTAACCAGTGTGCCAGAAGACTTTCTAGAACAGTCAATACTTGATATTTAGTCAGAAGCACTGACTTCTTTTCTCTTAGATTATCAAATTAAAAAATGGCAACAGCCAACAATAGAATAACAATCCAGTATGAATGAATCAAAATTATACCTATTTTTTGGTCAGCTTGGCAAAATATAACATTTTTTGTGCTGCAGAATTTTAGTAATTAGTTTATATGTGCCATGAGATTAAAAAGGTTGAAAGTAGCTGATCTAGATAGTGTTAGAATCAATGTGCAGTGTGAAAATATTTCTCTCCCATAATGGACCCTTTGGAGGATGCATGGCTATAATCTGCAAGAGTTATTCTCATGTTCAACTCAAGAAAGCAGGATTTGCCAGTGAAGTCACAAGAACCTCGAGGTGCTCTTTGGGATCAAGCCATTGCTTCTCTGGGCTTGTCCATGTTTCCTTTCCAAGGGGGTGAGGCAGGGATGGGTAGGTCAGGGAGCGTGCTGGGGTGAAAATGGAGACAACCGTATGTGAACAGCAATTAAAAAAAATAGTATAGGAAATGGAGAATCCAAAGAACTTATATGTATGGTCCAGGGACCTGAATGAAGGGAGATGGGAATACTGGATGGGGGTGTGCAGGGCAGAGCGGAATAAAGGGGAGAAAATATGGGACAACTGTAATAGCACAATCAGTAAAATATATTTTTAAAAAGTAATAAATGATTAAAAAATAAAAGAATGTGCTCCTCTAGTTCATGCCAGCATTATCTAGAGTAGCCGAAACTCAGAAGCGGACCAAGTGCCCATTAGCATATGAGCGGGTAAAAACGCTGTCACACACTTAAAAAAAAGCCATCGCTCTCTGTCACATATGCATGTATTTACATTTGTACAAAACCCTTTTGTGTGCATAAATTTTGGACAACTAATTTGTACTGCATAAAAGAATTTCCACGTATGTGTATTTAAGAATGCTTTTAAATTGGTGATTCAGACAAATCCCACTCAGGCCAAGGTATAAATAATAAATGTGTGTTTATTTCAATTTCTTGATGGAGAAAGCTGTGCAGACAATAGACTTATTTATTTCTGAAGAGGATTTCTTTTAACAGAATGTTCCCCGGGGCATTAAAAAGGAAAGGCATTCAAAAAGCACTCTAGTAAATTATAACTCTGAGGATAAAATATGACAGTAATAATTGCTAAAGTAAAAACCAAAGTATGAAACTTTCATGTACTCTATATTATGTGTTCTAAACTTCTTTTTAAAAAAAAATATTTCGTGTATGACTGTGACTGGAAGAGCTGCTCCTGGAAGAATAATTGGGACCTTTGAATAAATTAACTCTTTCAGTTAATATATAATTTTGTATATATATTTAAATTTTAAATATTTAACAGTACTCATATTTGGTTAGTGCTTACTATGGTATCATTGTTATTACTGTCATCAATCATTTCACGAGCGAAGGACTCTAAGGCTGAAATGGTAAAGTCACCTGCCCAAGTTTTCACAGTATTAATGGGAGAGCTGGATCTCAACCCTGGCATCACGAACGGAAGCTGGGCTGTTAATTAGCATGAAGTGTGGCCTCTCAGTGTCCGGGGGCCCAGGTGACATACTGTTTACTACAAATTAATAATTAATTTGAAACTTAAAATGCAAGTACACATGATGGTAACTTTTTATTTCTAAAACATGTGAGCTCTTTGGCTTAGAGTAATTTTAAGTGTACATTCTCTTAAAGTTATACATTTAAATTTACTTAAGAGACCTCCAGCCAAGATGGAGGCATAGATAGATACACTTTGCCTCCTTGCACAACCAAAAGAAAGACAGCAACAAATTTAAAAACAAAAAATAACCAGAACTGCCAAAAAATCGAACTGTATGGAAGTCCGACAACAAAGGACTTAAAGAAGAAGCATTTATTCAGATGGTTAGGAGGGGTGGAGCCAGGGTGGAGAGGACTCTCGGCAAGGCAGAGGATGGTGGAGCGGATGGTCCCACATTCAAGTGCCGATAAATCAAGAGGAACAACTGGGGAGCAACCCAGGGTTCCAGTGTGGGGATATAAAGCCTCAAACCTCTGACTGAAAACACCTGTGACGGTTGAGGCAGCAGCGGGAGAAACCCCCAGCCTCACAGGAGACTTGGTCAGAGAGACCCATAGGGTCCTAGAACTGCACAAGCCCACCCACCTGGGAATCAGCACCAGAAGGGCTCACTTTGCTTGTGGGCAGCAGGGGAAGTGACTGAAAGCCGGCAGAGAGCCAAGCAAGTGGACTGTTCCCTCTCTGACCCCTCACCCACATACAGCACCACAGCACAGAGAAAGGGGTTGCCTGCCCTGGTAAGTACCTAAGGCTCTGCCCCTTACTACATAACAGGTGCTCCCAGACAAAAAAAATATGGCCCAAATGAAAGAAAAGATCAAACCTCCAAAGACAGAACTAAGCAATGAAGAGATAGCCAACTTGTCAGATGCAGAGTTCAAAACACTGGTAATCAGGATGCTCACAGAAAAGGTTGAGTATAGTTGCAAAATAGAGGAAGAAGTGAAGGCTATAAAAAGTGAAATAAAGGAAAATATACAGAGAACCAATAGTGACAGGAAGGAAGCTGGGACATAAATCAACAACTTGAACTAGAAGGAAGAAATAAACACTCAGCCAGAACAGAATGAAGAAATAAGAATTCAGAAAAATTAGTAAAGGCTTAGGAACCTCCAGGACAACTTTAAATGTTCCAATATCTGAATCATAAGGGTGACAGAAGGAGAAGAAGAAGAGCAAGAAGTTGAAAATTTATTTGAAAACATAATGAAGGAGAACTTCCCTAATCTGGCAAAGGAAATAGACTTCAAGGTAATCCAGGAAGCTCAGAGAGTCCCTAAGAAGTTGGACCCAAGGAAGCACACACCAAGGCACATCATAATTCCATTACTCAAGATTAAAGATAAGGAGACAATCGTAAAAGCAGCAAGAGAAAAGGAGACAGTTACCTACAAAGGAGTTCCCATTAGACTATCAGCTCATTTCTCAAAAGAAGCCTTGCAGGAAAGAAGGGGCTGGAAAGAAGTATTTGAAGTCATGAAAGGCAGGGACCTACATCCAAGATGACTATCCAGCAAAGCTACCATTTAGAATGGAAGGGCAGAGAAAGTGCTTGATAAGGTCAAGTTGAAGGAGTTCATCATCACCAAGCTCTTATTATATGAAATGTTAAAGTGACTTATCTAAAAAAAAGGTGATAAAAAATATGAACAGTAAAATAACAACAAACTCACAGCTATCAACAACTGAACCTAAAAAACAAAAACAAACTGAGCAAGCAACTAGTACAGGAACAGAATCACATAAGTGGAGATCACATGGAGGGTTATTAGCAGAGAGAGGCAGGGCACAGAATGGGATAAAAGGTACAGGGAATAAGAAGCATAAATGGTAGGTACAAAATAGACAGGGGGAGGTTAAGAATAGTATGGAAAATGGAGAAGCCAAAGATCTTATATGTACCACCCATTGGCATGAACTAAAGTGTGTGAGTGATGGTGGGAGGAGGTTGGAGGGTGGACAGGAATAAAGGGGAGAAAAAATGTAATAGCATAATCAATAAAATATATGAAAATATTTAAAAGTAAAAAATGCTCAGGAGAAAAAATTTAACTTAATAATAAGTAAACTAGCATTAAATTGATTCACTCTCAGTTACATCTTATTGAAGCAACACTTAATTTGAAACTTTTGTAATTATAGTTTTTCAGGTGAATTTAATGTTCCTGATAAACACCCATTATTGTAAAAGTATGGCTTAGGAGTCAGACAGACCAACTTACTGTCTCTTACTTCCCGCATCAAGTTACTACAACCAAGTTACTTAGTTCCTCTGAGAGAAAACTTTTAATATTTTATGAGTATTTAGAGTGTACTAGGCATTGTATTTGTGATTTGTATATATTGCTTCATTTCATCCTTACATTAGAAATCTAGATTTTCCTCATTTTTTAGATTAAGAATCTAATGGATAAAAGTGGAAGAGGGTGCAAGGGGGATAAATGGTTATGGGAAAAATAATACAAACTAAGCTAAACTATTTTTTGAAAAAGAAAGAAAAACAAGAACCCAAATCTCAAAAAATTATTAACTTTTAAAAAATATTATAGATCATAAATATCAGTGTTGTCAGTTTAAGATCTCTGTGACCTCAAAATCTTTACTTTTTACTTTTCACTATCTTCTGCTCTCCCAATGCCCTTCTAAGAGTTCCATGAAGATTAAATGATACAATGTATATAAAATATGCAGTAGCAGCCTCATCGTAGATGCTCAAAGATTAACATGCGTAATTGCCATTTTGAATTTTGATTTTTCTTAGTAATGTACCTTAGAAGACACTATTTGGAAGTAGCATTTCTAATACTGAAGTGTGAATGTGCAGGATGAGGATGCCTTTGAAGGAAAGTCACGTGATGAGTCATGACATTTTAAAGCTGTGAGAAACCTTAGACACCGTCAAATCTACTGTTGTCGACTGTTTTTAATTTGATGATCTTGTGGAACAGTGTCTTCTTACCTGACATTTTATGCACAAACAGGTCTAAGGTGAGCTGATATGTTTGAATGGGATGGGGGAGAATCCTCTTTCTGCTCTAACGTAGCCTGTAAGGCATCTCTGTGGAACCCTCTTGGCTCCATATGTCACCATTTGAAAATGACCTCTCTAGTAACCTTCCCTGTTTTGCATGTGAATAAACTCAGGGGTGCAAGAGCGAAGTACCTGCTGAAGTTTGCATTTCGTAATAGAGCCATGACTGGAGAAGCCATTACACTTGGCACCTTCCAAGTCTAGGTCCAAGGCACCTGCCTGGACCAATGGCTGCATAAGAGTGTCTACAGGAAAGCACTGGTTGGTATGTGTTTATAGGAGTTTTGAAATCCTTGTTCCTGTACACAAAGAGTAATAAAAAATATTTCAGTCTCTAGGATGGTGGCAGTTTTTGCTAAAATATTACTACAGAGTTTTCAATCATTGGGATCTTTTCTCTGGACTCTAGTTTGCTGAGGTTGGTTCTTGGGTGGAAAGAGTAAGCACTGTATTTATACAGCTATTGCTTCTCTTGAAATTGGAGTACACTAAAAAGAACTAGTGCACCTGCCAATCCCATTGCCCAGGAGGTCACCAAACATAGGAGGGACTAGATACAAAGGGCCATTGTTTAAAACGTTGCTTATTCTAAATTGTTTATAAGCAGCACCAAAATACTCTTTTGGGTAAATAGCTTCTGTTGTTTTGTTTACTTACTCAGATTGTGTTTGTGGTTATAATCACAGAACAAATACTTGATGCAGTGCAAACTACAATTGCATAATTACTTGATTACAAAATAAATTGTCACTGAATATGCATATATGTTATCTATACGTTATTTTCTATTTAATAGAAGAATATTGAAAGTAATAGTAATTTGGAGACTTTTTTCTAAGATAAAAAGAAATCATGTTAGTAAATATAATTTATTTTACTCCAAGGTCTTACAGTAAGTGTTTGAGCATTTAAAGAAAACCTTAGCATGACAAAAGAGTAAAGGCATGACTGGATGATAGAAGAAAATGTGGCATAATTTTCAGCTTTAAGTAAGTCATTCGACAAGAAATAATTGAGTATCTTTCCCATGTCCTATCAGATACTCTTGTATATGCAGAATAATTTGGGAGGTGCGGAAATGAGGAAACATATATAAAGATGAATCACAAGTTAGAACAATGCTATAATTGATCTGGGAACAAAGTATTGGGAAAAACAAAGGAGTTAATTTAACTACAGAAGCAATTTATGATACAGTAAAATCTGTTAACCTACATATTTTTTATAATTAAAAAATTAAAATGGGAATTATAAATATATAACAAAATTCAATAACAAATACAAGTATAAGTAAGTTTTGGAACAAATACCACTGACTCCTAGTTTATAGAATTTAGGGGATGGGAGCTTGAATAGTCAGATTATCTTGGATATTAGATTATATATTTTATGAGGTAATTAACATTAATCTGATGAGTCAGTGGGTGGAGTAAGACTACTTCTCTTATAATTAGATATTTAAGAGATGACAACATAACAGGTATATGACATCACATGTTATGTATATGTCTAGATGAATACATAGGTGTTTAAAAAATGATGAGTAAGATGTCAACTCAGTTACTCAGGTGTTCTCTCTTCTGGTGGTGTTGGTGGTGGGATTCTTTTCCGGAGACTCTGGAAGCACAAAATTCCAAAATCTGGAATAGCACAAAGGAAGAATATATGGTCTCTATCATATTATGAACAACTTACAATATATTCTTTTTAAAAATGCCCAAAGTAGGTGACTATTCTTAATTTGAGAATATGGGAACATTTGCTCTCACTAGAATCCCACTGTAAGGGCTATGCATTCTGTGTGAGTGTGTGTGCGATTCCACATCAGGACTTATGAGGACGGAAGTGCCAACTGACTGGTGTCCCCTTTATTTCATTGATCTCCATAGTGAGCTAAATATCTGAGCTTGGAAATTAGCACTCAATAACTACATTACTTGGTTTAATAGAGCTGAAAATAATTTTAAATCCCCTAGGAAATTTCAGGTGGGAAGAGAGAGTAATATAAAAATCAGAGATAGAAGAGAAAAAATTAAATTGTGTAATGAAGCAGGGAAGGGCTTGGGACAGAAGAATAAGGGTTCTTTGAGTTGTCTGTAATGAGATTATCAATGTGACCTCTTTGCTTTGTGCCCCTCTGATACTGTAAATGAAGTCTATATCACCCATGGTGATTTTAAGAATGAATCTTTTCAGATATTTTAAGAAATTTTGAGTTTTATATTATTGTACAGTTAGTATTTGGCAAATCCAGGGACCAAATGGCTGGACTCAGTAACAGAATACAAGGATCTTGTCTGGAGCAGAATGTCTGGATTCTGTCTTCTCTTTGGGGAACTTGTCTTGAATAATGCAACTAAGGTGAAATGCCCAGCTGTGAGCTGACCAGAGTCCCTACCTGAAAATAGAATCAGGGTGTGGAGGGTCCTCACCATCCTGCCCCTCCTGTTGGACAGACTGTGCAGGGAAATAGAGAAGACCCTTCATGAAGCCCATTTGTTTTAGGAATACAACATGAATACCCACGAGAAATCTTGCAGACTAATCTGAGCTCAACCTTAAAAACTTTGGATGGATGCTTTGTTGGAACTGATGGTTGCAAACAGAATCAGGGATAACGAATCCCTGAATGTAACAAAAAGTGTATCTTGAACTGTATGTATGTTGATTTTTTTTTAATTTGTACTTTTGGGTATTTTTCAGGTTTTCTTCAATAAACATGTTATTTTGAATTAAGAGGAAAGTTTCTCACTGTAAAATTATTTCCAAGTCAGAAATATTCTTTTGTAGAAGATAAAATGAAAATAATAATTCTGACAAGAACATTTTCTGAAAACTTTTTTTTTAACAAATGCACAAGTGCAGTTTAATGAGGCTCTATTTAATGCCATGTTATTCTCTATCAAATAACTAATAAAAACTGATATGTTTTACTTATATTTTACCCAAAGGTATGACATGTGGGTAGAGTGGGGATATGTAAAACTAAATTTGATATTCTTAATGACTTTGTTTAGAACCTTCTATGTTTAGCAACTAATAATTTTACTTAAAATAATTAGCTTGTGATTCCTTTGTAAGAGCTAAACATTTTCTGAAGGTCAGTGGTTAAAGCAAATAACCTCAATGGGATAAATGTACCTTTTTCATGGAAGATTAAATAATATCAACTGAGTGCACACTCCTCTAAACAGAGTTTTAAATCCCGCCAAGCAGATTTACCATGGAGTGTGTGTATCTTACATTGTTTTGAGGTGTTCCCTGGGCCCTTCTTTGTGCCTTTTGGATGGAGATCCAGTTTTTTCTAAAGTAAACTTTGGAACTATACAATCTCAATTAATACCCAAGATTTTTCTAGCATTTCTAATTTTCTTAATTTATTTTTATTTTTTAACCACTTGTTGCTATTATGTTCTCTGTTCTCTCTAGTGTAACCTCTCAGGGTACTGTGATCTTGTTACAAAACATGCAAAAGGTAATTGAACAGAAACATGAAAACACTACTGCCCATTCATGATCAACTTATTAGATAATGTATTTGTTGCAAAAATAAACAAATAAGAAATACCTCAAGAGGTTGTGCGCAATTACTATCAATGCACTTAATGGTGTCCCAGCACTTCTGTTGGTCGGGATGGCTGTGATATCTACTTATATTCAAATAAAGCTTGGAGCTTTATGTTGTAAACCCGACTGGGGGGAATATAGTATGTTTTTTTTTTCAAATAAAATTTGAACATTCTGTCAGGCACTGGTTAGCTGTTTGCCGCAATCAGATTTAATAATCAAGTGTCATTTTAACTAGTTCTGACTGAGGACTTGAATGGGAAAGACAGCTCATTGTCATCCAATATCCATTCTCACTTTTTTCTGTCAGCCAAAGCCCTTACGTGTTAGACAGTCTGTTGCACAGGTGGCAAGCACAAGGCCCGCGGACCGAATCCGGCCCTCCTCCTTGTCTCATCCGGCCCAGCACCTTGTTTCTACCCAGCGGCAGCACTGAGCTCTCACTTAACAGTTAAGAAGTAGTTACATTTACACAGTCCTAAAATTATATTTGGCCCTTTGAAGGCAACCATGAGGCTGATGTGGCCCCTGGTGAAAATGAGTTTGACACCCCTGGTCTATTGGCTGCTCCGTCTGAGACCACGTTCAAGCCTCTGTGGCATCCAGGCCACCATGTGGTTACAGTCTTTCCGAAGAGACATGAGCAGCCATGATGTATGAAACCTCTGGCATGTGTCCTCGAAAAGAAGCTTTTTGCTGTCTATATTTTCTTTCTCTTCTCCATGGAGTGGAATTCAGAAGTGATGATGGATAGCCTCCTTCATCAACTTACATAAGAACAGTATCCTAGGGAGTGTTTTGAGTTAAGAGGAGGAACCTGATTCCCTAGGTAAGTGGAGAGAAGAGCCAACTGCTCCTCGATCTACGTACAGCTCAGACTTTTACTTGAGAGAGAAATAACTCTCCTACTAGCTGGACCTACATTCATTTTGGTCTCTGTTGAAAGAGTCAAACATTATGTTAAAATAGTACTTGAGAATGTAAGGAAATATTTATTATAATAAATTTGCTTAACATTTTAATATAGAAAACATGCTTCAATTTTCTCAAAACTCACAAAATCCTGTGAGATAAATAATATTATATTAATTTCACAGATGAAGAAACTAAAGCTTGGGGAATTTTGCTCTGTCAAAAGCCACCCCAATGAGTGAGTTCAACTCTAACAACACCTTTGAAGATGTAAAATCTAGTTTTGAAAATAACCTGTAGTTGCTCATGACAGGTTCTGCTGTGTTGACCTTCTCCTATGAAGAATTCTCCCATGTTCTCACCTACCTCACTGAGTCCTGGCTGGAATCTTAACTAACACTTGACCTCTAGGAAGTTGCTTAATTTCTAAGGACCTCAGTTTTCTAACCTGTTTATATAAAGGATTATGGGAAGGGGGAGAGGCAAATGTGTGTTCAAGTAGCAAACTGCATTTATTTATGAACATCAGGCTACTGGCTCAAATACAGACATATCTAATCAGGCTTATTTTATTTGAGAAACTTTTAAAATAAGCATTACAATTCTTATTTGATTGCCACACCTCACAGTCCACAGGCCTTATAAAATTTGGCTAGCAAGTAACTCTCCATAACCAGCTGGAAATCGGTTTAGGAAGTATCGAAATGGGGCCAGGATAAGGAAGCCTCTGGTTTAAGTACCCCAGCACTTCGTGTGACGCTAACTCCAGAGTACACCAGTAGCTGGGCATCCCGCAGACCCCAAAGAGGAAAGAAATGTGTCCAAGGATGCCTATTCTTTATTCAAGTGCTGCTTCTCATCCCTAAACTGAGATTGGGAACTAAGAAAAACTCCTTTAAGTAAAAACTCCTAGTTCCAGAGAGAGGGTATGCTCAGGGGAGTGGAGAGTGGAGTCCCAGGTTGACAGGTGTTGCTGTTTAGAGGTTTGAATAGGCGAGGGAAGTTCAGAAAAGCAGGCACTTCCGATCTCTGTCAGGATGATCATTTCTAGTCAAATCAACACGTTAACAGTGGCCATACAGTTAACTCATGTCGATCAATAGCAAATTAGCTTTTGTTTATCCAGCTTAGGTCTACTCCTTTTTAATGTCCATATAAAACTAAACGTATCTTTATCTTTTGAAATGTAGTGAAACAACTGCTAGTTAACTGTGAGGGGAGCAAAAAAAGGTAAAACATGATTAATATCATTTATGTTAAGTGTTTAACCAAGTTTTGCTTCCTTGAATTCCTAAAAATAATACAAATCTGGTTGCAAAATGAGCTGGGCTTGAATCCCAACTTTGCTGACGCTACTGAGCCTTTCAAACTGAGTTTCCTAATCTGAAATCTGTGAATTGCGTGCAAGGTTGTTATGATATTAGAGATGGTGTGTGTAAAATAGGCAGCACACGTTAACAGGGTGTATAAATCATATACTGATTTTCTCTGCACCTGTGCTGAATTAGTCTCCACTAATCGCCCGGCTACAGTACTAAAAACTCCGATCCAACGTTAGTGATGCTGAGGATGTGTAGGTCGGCATAGTCAGCGCCCACCTAATGCTTAACCACCATCTCTTTAATACACTCCTGGTGACCAAAGTAAGGCAACACATGATAGAGAAGATGCGGGCGTGAAGCTCGATGATAATCTGGGCCAGTGGGAACTTTGGCCAGGGGTAAACCTTGTTTGCATACTTTAATGGCGAACAAATAACCTTTCACCACTTCTCAAAAGGTTATTAGGAAGTCGTGGTTTTCTTAAAGAACAGTGATTATCTTTGGTTCATTCTCTGCAAAATATTGCTTGTCAGACACAGAAACAACCCTTTCCTTCCATAATGTAGTGGCGAACACTGAAGAGTTAATGGTATTTCTGTTACTTCTTTTCAGGGATTTAACATTTTCATTTAGCTGATTAAAATCTGTTGTAGATGATAATTATACAAGTTTTTTTTTATCATTCACTCAAAAATGATTTTAAAGTCTTTAAATGGCTCGTGCCAGATTTTTATTTCTCAAAGGGTTCCTACTTATGGAAAATTTGCTTAAATTATACCCTTTTGTCGTAGTCTCAGTAAATGTTAAATTGATGCAAAATGAGTAGATTTGTATTTCTAAAAATAACTTCTTTCATAGGAAGAAGAACTAAGGAAGAGTGGGGAAGCCAAATATGCCCACTTGAGTGATGAACTTCATGTATTAATTGAAGTGTTTGCACCACCTGGGGAAGCTTATTCACGTATGAGTCATGCATTGGAAGAGATTAAAAAATTCCTGGTTCCCGTAAGTGTTTTTTATTCTTTACAAAGAAGTTTCTCAGCAATTTTTATTTTAAAAATGTTCCTTTGATCTTCACTGACATTTTAGAAGGAAACTCATATTGCGAACTAATTATTCAGAGTTCATATAAACATAATATGGAATAAAAAAAAAACACTTAGCACAGGACCTGGCATCTTGCCGTGGAATGATGTTTTGACAACAGTATTTTTTAGTTTAATTTATTAGGGCTCCCCAAACCATAAGTTTTCAAGTGTGCATCTCAATAAAACATCATCTGAACACTGCGTCATGCACCCGTTGCCACAAGCAGTCTCTCTCTGTTCCCCTTTTCTCCGCTTCGTCCAGCTTTACCTCCCTCCTTCCCACCTTTCCCTCTGGCCACCAGGGTTCTCCGAGTCTAAGGCTTATATGCATGTATGTTCTCTGACTAATCCCTTCACCTTCCCTCCTCCAGTTCCCCCACTCCTCCTTCCCTGCCGACAGCCTGGTCCATGTTTCCATGCCTTTATTTTGCTTGTCACTTTATTTTGTTCATTAGATTCCACATATAAGTGAGATCATATGGTATTTATCTTTCTCTGATAGTTTATTTCACTTAACATAATAATCTCCAGGTCCATCCATGCTGTCACAAAAGATAAGATTACCTTTTTATATACCAGTGAATAGTATTCCATCGTGTAAATATACACAACTTTTTATCCATTCATCTATCTTGGCTATTGTAAATGATGCTGCAATGAACATAGGGGTGCATATATTCTTTTGAATTAGTGTTTCAGATTTCTTTAATATAGTTCCAGAAGTGGGATCACTGGATCAGAAGGTAGTTCCATTTTTAATTTTTTTAAGGCAACTCCATACTGCTTTCCACAGTGGCTGCACCAGTCTGCACCCCCACCACTAGTGCCTGAGGGTTCCTTTTGTTCCACATCCTCACCAACACTTGTTTGTTGATTTATTGACAACAGCCATTCTGACAGGTGTGAGGTGATATCTCATTGTGGTTGTAGTTTATATTTCTCTGATGATTAGAGACCTTGAACAATTACGGCTATTGGCCTTTGCTATGTCCTCTTTGGAAAAATATCTATTCAGGTCCTTTGCCAATATTTAATTGGATTTTTTGTCTTCTTAGTGTTGCTTTGCATAAGTTCAGAAATTAACCCCATATCAGATTATCAGATGTATCATTGGCAAATATGTTCTCCAATACAGTGGGTTCTCTTTTTATTTTGCTGATGGTTTCTTTTCCTGTGCAAAAGCTTTTTAGTTTGATGTAGTCCCAGGTTTATTTTTTCCTTTATTTTCCCTTGCCCAAGGAAACATGTTGGCAAAAATATTGCTATGGGAAATGTCTGAAATTTTAGTGCCTCTGTTTTATTCTAGGATTTTTATGGTTTTAAGTTTTAAGACTTACATTTGAGTTTTTAATCCATTTTGAGTTTATTCTTCTGTATACTGCAAGTTGGTGGTCTAGTTTAATTGTTTGCATGTATCTGTTCAGTTTTCCCAACACTAGTTATTTATTTGTTTGTTTGTTTGAGTTTTCCCATTACTATTTATCCATCTATACCGTCCTCCCCTTCCACCCCCCTCCCCGGCAATCACCACACTGCTGTGTGTGCCCATGAGTTCTTTCCCTTTTTATCCTTGTTGCTTGATTTGTCTACCCTCTAATCAGCCCTGGAGCTGTCTCCTGCTCTCTGTACAAGTCTGTCTCCATTTTGCTTGTTGGTTCAATTTGTTCTTTAGATTCCACATGTGAGTGAAATTAGGTGGTACTTTTATTGAAGAGATGACAGCAGCATTTGTCTTCAGCACATTACATGCCATGTACCTGAATATAACTATGAAGAATAAGACAACATGTGAGCACAAATACACATGAAGTTGTATACTTTTCTTTTTTGTCTTAAGAACTTGGTAATTGACATGTACTATTGGCAATTTTTTAATTTATTTTATGTTATTTTTTTAAAGATTTTATTTATTTACTTTTAGAGAGGGGAAGGGAGGGAGAAAGAGAGGGAGAGAAACATCACTAATGGCAGTTTTTAATTAATAAGGCATTTGCAGGTATAGTTGGAACAAAAGATTAGATATGTAATATTTGTAACAAGACGGATATTTAAAAATATCAAATGTATTTTTATGTCATAGTATGAAACGTGCTGCCTCATTATAAAACATAATGTAAAATAATCAGTATTAATAGAACCAGACATTTATTACCATGAAGCAAAAATAGGAAAATTGCCCATATGAGGGCAACAGAGAATGCTTGGTTAGTAAGGCAGCAAATTCAAGATTGCATATTGAATAGAATTCTCTACTGATTTTCTAAAAAATTGAGGAAGATTAAATGAATGAAGCTTTTCTAAAGGTTGACAATTTTGCATTCTAGGAAAAGGTCACTCAAATAGAACTCTTGGCATCAGGCTTAGTGCTGAGAATAAGATAATCAGAACAGAATGCTGAGTGAGGTTTTCTGGAGTACCTGGGCAGAAGTCTTTTAGAGAAAGAGAGAGAAAGAAGAGAGTAGCTAAAATTACCCTGTGAAATGAAGAGCACAGTAGATTTCTAAACTAATCAATAAACTCAGAGGAAATGGTGGATAAGATTCATAATGACAATGATTCTGAGAATGGGAAAAGGATAGGGAACAAATATCAAAATCTAACCCCATAATCTATTTACATATATACCTAGTTTAAAAATTTCTCTCAAGACAAGGTTATAGAATAATGCCATACCATTTCGATTAATACCTAACTTTAAATGCGTGCCAAATTTCTGTGCAAATTATTACTTGCTGCTCATCTGAACATCTTGGTAAATAGATCCTATATTTCCTAAGAATGAGGATGCTATGTATGTTCTCTCTACCTTTTCTCTCTGAATGAAACAGCTAATGTTACTGGGTAAAAACAGTTTTACCATGTTTATCTCAGACCAAACTTCTGATGATATCGAAGGTATAGAAAAATGCTAAGACTGCCTACACTACTAACTCATTTCATGACTGTAGACAATTTATTTAAATTTCTACAGCTTTAGTTTTCTTTTCTTTTTTTTAAGATTTTATTTATTTTTAGAAAAGAGGGAAGGAAGGGAGAGAGGGAGAGAAACATCAATGTGTGGTTGCCTCTTGCATGCCCCCTACTGGGAACCTGGTCCACAACCCAGGTATGTGCCCTGACTGGGAACCAAACCAGTGACCCTTTGGTTCATAGGCCAGCACTCAATCCACTGAGCCACACCAGCAGGGGAAAGCTTTTTATCTTCAAAAAAAAAATAGTAATTTACTGACCTCTATCACAGTTATTGTAAATATTAAATGAGATAATACATATGAAAGAACATACAAAATCAAAGAGCACCACAAAAATGGATGTTTTTAATCTATTTTATTTTTATAGTAGGTAGTCTTGGAATGATTTTCTGGGGTGAAATACATAAGATGAAATACTATTTTATTGCTGCATATTGGACCTAGGCTATAGGCTGGGTTAACCCTATTTTATTAAAAATATTACCAATATATCTTGTTCTTAGACCTCATGATGCTTGTGATCACTTCATTTATAGCTTTTCCACTGAAATATATATTCTATAAGGGCAGGACTAGCAGTGCCTCTTTTGGCTTCCCGTCATTTAAAATCATGCCTGACACAGCACCTATATTTGTGTGGTGGTCTGTCTGATGGAATGGCTGACGAATAAGCACCAGGCTGGTGCAGAGGAACAGAGTAGCTCTCTGGGCCAGTTTGGAGGGGTAGTAGCCCACAATCAGGGTGCTCTGTATATACATACAGATCCAGATGAAGACTGAAAATCTTACCTTGGCCAGTTTGGTCTGTTCCTGTCTGTCTCTGGGATTTTATCTCTTCCTGTCCAACTGCCCACTTACTGTGTTCCCGACATACTGGCTTCTGTTCACCTAATACTTCAGGCTCGCTCTTCAGTGAGGGCCTTTGAAGATTCTCCTCCAAAATATTGACACAGCTATCTCCTCATTCAGGTCTTGCCTCAGCTGTTAGCATTGCAGGAAATTCTTTCCTGACCACAGAGTCCGAAATAGCCTCCCAGCATTTGTACAATTCTATTACATTTCACAGTATCACTGGCTGCCTGACATTCCATTCATTGTCGTCTTATGTCCTAGCCCTCTTCACTTATTTTCTTCTTCATAGCTCTTATCACCTTCAGATTATATATATTATATGTATGTATGTATTTTTAACTTACGTGTTAATGGTTGGTCTTCCCGCCAAAATATTAATGTCATGAGGGTGGGGACTATTGTCTAGTTTCACTGCTTTATTCCCCTATTTTGAATTATCCCAGGTACATAGGAAACAATAAATATTTTTTATGAGTGAATAAATAATTGAGTAGCTTTTAAAAAATAAATAATGATTCTGATATCTCTCCACGTTGTCTGAACAAATGTCACAGTCATTGAAAGTCCTCCTACTTGATAAATTTTCAGCATTTGCCTTTCCTGCTGCAGCACCAAGCGAAGGGTAGCATCTGTCTCCTTTATCCATCACCGCAACTGCGAGGGGGAAATGAGCTGCCAATTCTTTATTTATGGTATGAAATGACTTGATGATCCACGTTTCTTTGGACTTTTGATAAGAAATGCTAGCATATCAGGATATTAATGTTTATAAGCATCACTGATGAAGAATTGTAGCCAGGAAGAAGCATGCTAGACAACGTGAACAGCTAAGTGGAAGAGGGCTCTGGAGTTCCACTGATACCCAGTTCTGCTACAAAATGGAGTGTCTTTTCGCAGTTGGAATTGTTCCCTGCCTCCTGTCCTGTGTGTTACCAAGTATCTACACAGTTTGCCCAATGTCCAGAGGCTGTAACCATCTAAGATTGCTGACTTTAGAACACACAACTGTTCATAAAATCTCCGAATGCCACGAGATGTTGGAAAACAAGGCGGTTCAGTACTTTAAATGAATTGTTAGAGACAAAATTATTATTGTTCAGGAAAAATTTCTGCTTGCTGGTTTCCACTGAGTCCCTACAGTTTATCGAAACAAGTAGCGTGGCAGGTCAATAAAACATCAATAAATTGAACCTTGCTAATTTTAAACCTTGAGTGCTTGGAGCAGATACCATATTAAAGTTTTCCTTATATTTGCTAATTTGGCTTACAGATTACACATATTAAGTAAATTACTTGACAATGACAAAAGGGAAATAAAAATCTTAAACTAATATGTGTTTCAAAAATGTTCCTGTCCTTGTTTTCCCTTTACAAGCTGTAAAGGGGTAAACAGGTTCATCATTATATTTTGTAATATCCCTTTCTTTCACAGTTAGGCACTAGGACCGCCACCCGCAGTTGTACAGGGTGTGCAGGCCGTACCTAGCACAATGCTGGGAGGCAACTTTCACATCATAATTTGTGAATGGGACTGCCGGTAGCCCAGAAAACAACTTCCCTTTATCCAATCCTAGTTAACAGACGAACTTAATGTAATGGTACTGTATTTCATTTTCCTAAATTGGCTGACTCTCACCTTCAATTAAATGGAATTAGTAAGTTTTACTAATGCTTAATAATTAACTCATGATTGAAACATAATACATTGTGTTCTCATAATTAGAGCTTATGAAACATTCAGCAAAATTCTGCTCATTGAATGTGAATTTATACATCCCTTCATCAAAAAGATGAAAGGACGGGGTCGGTACAGACAAGAAATTAGATTTAGGTTACAGATAACAAATAAATTACTTTGTTACTTTTTGAAGAGTTAGTTATTGACAGAATTAAGATCACAATACATACTTTTGCCAAGACCTGTCAAGACCTCGAAGTATGGTAAGCTATGCAACACTAAAATATTATGAGTTAACAGAATTTGATAAGTATTTGCCATGCTTGGGTTAAGCCACTAATGGTCATCACTGGAGATTTGTATCATTTAAAGAAAAGCCTTTACATTTCTTTAAATTTATATATGTGTGTATATATATATTATATATGTATATTATATATATATAATATATATATATTATATATATATATATTATATATCTATATACAATCTCCAGAAGGACATTTACAACTCCCGACATTTAGTTTCTTCTAAATGCCAGAATGAAAAGCATTCTATTTGAAGCATTTTTTCTGCCTTCTATAATAATACCTAGTATGGCACAAATTCATATACATTATATATAGTACATATTATACTTGTACATATAACATACATATTATATATGTATTATACAATGTATATTTATTTATATTATATATAAACTTTATACCTATGTAAGCTTAAATCTGGGTTTGTAATATATGTATCTTTTCATTAGTCTAATCAGTTTCACATATAATAAGATTTTAAGTAAATCTACCACAGAATTAAAAAAACACATCATTCCTGGGTTTTTTTGTTTGTTTGTTTGTTTGTTTCCTGCATTAGGTTGAATGTGCATCTTGATGAGAGCAGGATTCTTGAAATGGGGCTTTTAGGACATATTATAACATTTCAAGTTTCAGATAGTGCAAAACTATATATAAAACCTACCAAGAGTGTGACTATTGAGGGAAAGTAGAACCCTTTTCTTCTTTATAGTGAAAGCAAATAGAGGACATTCTTACCATCTATTCTTCAAAGACAGTAATCCGAGCTCTGAAATGGGAAAATGACACTGATTGCTAATAGAAATCACACATGAAAGTAAGTAGATATGAGGAAATTTGAAAAGAAAATCAGAGTATTTTCAGTCTTGGAGATGGAAGAAGACCTAGACGTTCATGCATTAAAAAGTTTTTTGTAAAGATTTGGAAGATTATAAATTTAGGAATGTATCTCTGTAATTTATACTATATTTTGATAAGAAGTGAATAGTTGGTCAGAGTCTTTATGCAAGTAAATATGTAGGGAAACAGTGTATTAAATGAAAACCTACCAGCCAGCAAAAGCCACGAGGGCGTATGTTAAGACCCACGAGGTCGGGAGTGGGAGATGTCTGGCTGTCTGGTGGCAGGAGATCAGCACACGTACAGCAGCCACGTTCTGCAGGCAAGGGAACAGTCAGTAACAAAGTAAAAAATGAATAAGTAAAGTTCAATGCAAGAGGGAAAGATCCATAACCTGGATTTTATTCCTATGTTGTTGTGGTTGTTGTTCAATAACTGTCAAGATTTTTTCCAGATTGTTACTGTTAAAACCAATTAATTCCCTTTTCTTTTCCATAAGTAACCATATTTTAGTAGTGTGGTAGCTAATGGCACTAAGCACAAACCACATGTATTTATGCAATTATTACTTACTCTGAAATGTCTCCTGCATTGCTAAAGCACTGTGATCATATTTTGATTGCACTCGGAGGAATTTATAATCATCTAATATTGAGTATTTCTTCTTATCTGACAAGCTATAATAGATAATGCAAGCCACTGAATTAGAAAATAATCACTAGTTCTTAAAATAGAACTAATAATTATTATTATATAATTAACTATATGATAATATAATTTATTTCTGTTATTATTGAAACCCAAGGCCACTTTATTTTCCTTTCCTTTTTTTCTAATTTTTTCTTTTTTAATTGAATTTATTGGGGTGGCATTAGTTAATAAAATTCTGTAGGTCACAGGTGTACAATTGTATAATACCTCACTGTGTATTGTGTTCATCGTCCCAAGTCAGTTCTCTACCGTCACCATTTATCCCCTTTTATTCTCCTCTACCCCCTTCCCCTCGCCCTCTGATAGTAACCGTGCTGTTGACTGTGTCTCTGAGGTGTTTTTTACTTCTGCTTATTTCCTTCGCCGTTTTCACCCAGTCCCCAACCTCCCTCCCCTCTGACAGCTGTAGTCTGTTCTCTGTATCTATAAGTCTATTTTTATTTTGTTTTTCAGTTTATTATCATCATTAAAACCACGTATAAGTGAAGTCATATGGTATTTGTCTTTCTCTGACTGGCTTAATTCATAGCATAATTTTCTCCAGGTCCATCCATGCTGTTGCAAAGTCTAAGAGTTTCTTCTTTTTACTGCTGAGTAGTGTTCCGCTATGTAAGTGTACCACAGCTCTTTTGTCCATTCATTTTTTGATAGGTGTTATTTATTGATAGGTGCTTGAGCTTTTTCCACACCTTGGAAATTGTAAATAATGCTGCTATGAACATAGGGGTGCAGATATTCTTTCTGATTGGTGTTTCAGGATTCTTAGAATATATTCCCAGAAGTAGAATAACTGGGTTATAAGAAAGTTCCATTTATAACTTTTTGAATTAACTTCATACTACTTTACACAGTGGCTATACCAACCTGCATTTCCACCAACAGTGCACTAGGTTTCCTTTTTTGCCACATACAGCAAGGCTGTCCAGAAAGTATCCAGCCACTTGCTGTGAAAAGTAGAGACATTTATTGAGGCAGGTACAAGATACAAGAAACACTATACATAGGACAATGACACCTCAGTTCCCCTCAAAGCAGGCAAAATGGGGCCTCACACCATTCTCCTAATCACCATCAGCTGCACTGTCTTATTTGCATCAACAGTCTGAAATCTCTTCCCTTTCAAAGGTGATTTTAGTTTTGGGAAAAGCCAGAAGTCACAGGGTGCCAAATGTGGGCTGTAGGGAAGCTGAGTTACCTCGGTGATTTAATGTTTGGCCAGAAACTCTGCATGAGATGAGATGCATTAGCAGGTGAATTGTGATGATGAAGCTGCCGATCACCAGTTGCCCATAGCCACGGCCTTCTGAATCACCTGAATAGTTTCCGCAGAGGAATATTCAAGCTTAATGAAAAATTTTATGCAGATTTGTTGCTCTGCTTATTCAGTCATTTTGAATGCGATAGCCACACAATACACATGCTCACTCAATGGCATCTATTGCCCCCACTGACAAGTATAGTGAAGTCATCATTGTTCACTCATGAGCAATCAGTCCACCATCCTTGGCTGCCAGGTTACATTGATGTCATGCAAACCATTCTTGTTATATTAACAATGATTGGACTTTTCCCAAACAGACCTCGTACTTGCCAACACTTGTTTCTTGATTTATTAATGATAGCCATTGTGATAGCGGTGTGGACGGTAATGTCTCATGTGGTTTTAGTTTGCATTTCTCCGATGGTTAGTGACTTTGAGCATCTACTAACACCTGTTCTTTTTAAACTATTCCAAAAAATTCAAGAGGAAGGAAGACCACCAAGCTCATTTTGTGAGGCCAGCATTATCCTAATTCCAAAACCAGATAAGGACACTACAAAGGAAGAAAATTATAGGCCATTATCCCAGATAAACATAGGTGCTAAAATCCTCAAGAAAATATTAGCAAAACAAATACAGCATTACATCAAAAATATCACACACCATGATCACATTGGATTTATTTGGGGGATATGAGGTTAGTACAATATCTGCACATCAATAAATGTGATATACCATGTAAACAAAATGAAAGATAAACCCACATGATCATATCAATAGATGCAGAAAAAGCATTTGATAAAACCCAGCACACATTTATAATAAAATATCTCAGCAAAGAAGGAATCGAGAGAACACACCTCAGTGTTCTGAATTCTCCAAGACCACGCTTTTCACAAGCTCTTATTGCTTTTTAGATGCCAGCATCATTCTCCTGTCTCGCACCACCTTGATTTCATCTTGATAAGTTACTTCTCCATTAACTGACATTATAATTTAAAGAAACTGCTCTTGCAATCCCATGTGTAGTCATTAGCATGAAGACTTAGCAGCATTCTTAAAAAGTTATCTATGTTGTTAAAGATGTGCCGTTACTAAGGATACGGGTTTAGTCTCCAAGGCAAGAATCTCACCTCTTAATTATCGGATTTTAGTATCAGGACAATCTTAGAAGATTAAATAGAAATTTTTATATAATACTCAACCCATTTACTAAATGCTAATCCTGTGCTTTTACGTAATGAACATGCCAACACTAACCTGCAAATACTTTAGTAGATGGAATCAACTACAAAAGACTCATGATTATTGAAGAATTTAGTACAAAAAGGAATCGAGATGAAAAAGTAGCTCGATAATCAGAATTATTAAAGTGGCCCTGGTGGTGTGGCTCAGTGGATTGAGTGCCGGCCTGCAAACCAAAGGGCTGCGGATTCGATTCCCAGTCAGGGCACATGCCTGGGTTATGGGCCAGGTCTCCAGTTGGGGGTGCGTGAGAGGCAAGCACACAGTGATATTTCGTTCCCTCTCTTTCTCCCTCCCTTCCCCTCTCTAAAAATAAGTAAATAAAATGTTTCTTAGAGAAAGAATTGTTGAAGTGTATAATTTATAACTGAGTAGCTAATTTAAATAATTAAAATAAATGGTAGTAAGTAATGCAAGATGAAAACTTTGTTTAAATTCAATTCAACAAACATTTCTAAGCATCAGATACATGCCAGCCGTGGTTCTTATGATTTACGTTATATCAGCCGCTGTCCTTGGAGAATTTAAGAGTCAGATAAATATCATGGAGACATATTTGTGAGAGAATCAGAATGGGAAACCAGATTGGATAATAAGGATGATATGGACAGTAGTGGTGATAGACCAGGCAATATTGATCAAAACAAAAGTTATTTTCTGGAGTCAGGAAAACCAGTTGCTGATAAAGACCACCACCATACAGACAAGGGTAAATAAATCAATAAGACAGTGAAAATGAGAGAGGGGGGAAGGAGTGGGGGGAAAAGAGTTTTAATTAGTTTCTTGAGGGTGTCTGATGACCCACAAAGAATCTATTTTATATTGAATATATTTTAATGCAACAAGAAAAACTCAGAATAGCACATTTTAAACCAATTATTTTGGAAAAATTAAGTATTTCTGAAATGTGTCTTCAACTTTTTTTCTAGCAATTAGGTCCTACTTTTAAACAGCTTGTTTTGCAGCCACCTAAGGGACAGTGGAAGCTTACTTTGAATTGCCCTTCCAGATTCCCTGATCTCCTTTTACATCTCTGAAGTTTCTATTAGCAAGCTACCATGGACACTGTATTCATTCCTCCAGATGGTATTCAAACTAGGTGTCTAGGGTACTTGGGTATCCCTATTCCTCCAAGAAATGTAGCTTCTATCTGATCCCTCACCCTTGTTTTTGTCCCTTTCTCTTTGTTCCACCCAGCCTGTCTACATAGTGTATGTAAGGAGGCATATGCACTGTTTCTTTAAAGTACAAGTTGAAGTGGCTCACTGGATGGTCTGTGCTAAATATGGTACACACAGGAATTAGTGTTTATTTTTCTGTAACCGCTGGCTTTTATTTTTATTTATTACCAACAGCTTGAGCAAATCACAGAGCTTTCCCCTTATTCTCCTATAAGAAGAGTCTTAATTTACACAATTCAGGTTTTAAGCCCAGTTAGTTCCAATTTATGATTTCAATTTCAATTTTAAATTTAGGTGCTCCACTCCTCCCCAAATGTCTGGCTTAAGGAGTAGCAGGAAGTAAGGAGACATGGTCTGCTCATTTATTTCCTTCCACTTTCTCCACCACCAGGCTTCTAATGCTTCTGAAGATCTGTGAATGGTCTCATCAGGTGGGGTAGGAGGTGATATGAAATTAAAGAAAGGTGGGCTGTAAAACTGGTCCTGTAAAAATCAAGGTAGTTTTGTTGGTTTGAGTCTTATTTCAACTATTCTCCTCTGATGGAATATACGGATGATAACTAGTAGTCATGGCCAGTCCAGAAATAACTTGTTTTCTTCCTCTCAGCTGAGTGATCTGCGGAGAGCTCAGGGTTCTCCCGTTGCATCCCCTTCTCTCAGCAGTCTCTCAATGCGGTTCTCCCATCTTCCCGTATCAGTGTTGCAGGTGAGCTTCATCCCATGTATCAAACTTATTCTTCCTCTCTGGCAGCTTGTAAGATTACTTTACCTGTCCTTCGAGTTCAAGAGTTATACCAGGGCCTGCTCAGGTTTGGCTCTTTTCTCATCAGCCCAGCCTGGAAATCTGTGAGCATTAGGTCTTTATTTCAAAGGAATTCTCTCATTATAATTTGTATGTTTTCTTTCCTCATGTTTTTTTCTTTTTCTCGTTCTGCAATTCCCATTACTTAAAGCAAGTCTCTTAGATCTTTTTTCCAGTCACCTTTTTCTAAGATTTTTATCCGCTTATCATTTTGTTTATGTGTTGCAGAGACACCCCCGACAGGGTCTTCTAAGCCACACATGCAGGATTTAGTGGTGATGATGTTCTCTTCCCATTTCCCTGACTTGTTTAGACCAAAACCATGTAGATATTGTGCTTATTTTTTGTTTTGTTTCATTTCTTCAGAAAGTACTATAACTCTATCTTAGGTATTTCTTCTGTTTTCCTGTTCAAGTTAATTATTCTCCAGCAGTTTTATTTCCCAGGACAGGTTTTCTGACTGCTGTTGCTCTCTGGATGGTCTTTTTAAACTTTTTTCGTTGTTTTTATCTTAATTTAGTTCTGTTTTTTTAGGTACCTTTAGTAACACCAGTCCTCTAAAGTGTTAAAAAGTAAAGCAATCTTCCCCACATGGACCAAGCATGTAGAACTAGGCAGGCCACCAAAAAGTTGGTAAGAACCTGAAAAATGCCTTCCTGTTCTTTAATCTCCTTCTACCTCCCCAGACTTGACAGCCCACTCCTTCTGGTCCTTGTTAGCCTTTCTCTGGCCAAGAAACCAGGCATACTCAAGTGTGTCTATGCTAACTTGCCACTTGGATGAAGTATAGATTTTGCAAGCCAAACTCTTTCACAAATATCCACTCTACCATTGCCATTCTGGGGCTGTCCAACACTGGGTTTCATGTACTCACTCAGCCTGCAGGCGATAAAGGCCCATACCAGTCAGTTCTCTTCCCTAGGTCTCTCAGAGAACTCAAGACCTGACACGCACATAGGTTTCTGATGATCCCAGCCTTTATTTTACTCAAAATATGCCAGTGTATTGGAGTTGGTAAAAATAAATAAATAAATAAAATAAAGTAAAGGAAGGAGCTTCATTTAGCTTACCATTTCCCCATAATTACTAATGCCCTCCACAGTTAGTTTAATGGGTCATCATTATATTTAGCACATGAAAGAAAGCATCCAAAGTAACTTTATAGGCACTAGAAATTTTAACTTTGAACTCTATGTCATGTGACACTTCTAAGATGAGTATTTTGTCTTATAATAAATTAGAAATTACAGATTTAAAATAAAATGACAAAATACTCCACAAGAGAAAAAGCATAGTATTCCATGAACACCTACCTCTATAAAGACTAGATGCAATCTCTGGCTGGTGTAGCTCAGTGGATTGAGCGCGGGCTGGGAACCAAAGGGTCCCGGTCTGATTCCCAGTCAGGGCACATGCTTGGGTTGCAGGCCAGGTCCCCATGAGGGCCATATGAGAGGCAACCATACATTGCTGTTTCTCTCCCTCTCAGTCTCCCTCCCTTCCCGTCTCTCTAAAAATAAATAAATAAGATCTTTAAAAAAAAAGACTAGATACACAGGTGTTTCCATATGTTTTATACAGATGTTGTCAGGTTAATATGCACAAATACTAATGAAGCCCTTTCCCTAGTGGTAGAAATATTATGATAAACCTATTTGGGGATTCAGAACATTCACACAAGTGATAAATATGTCAATAATAATTATTATTTGCCATTAATAGCCAATTCTGATGGTAATATTCATTATAGTATATTTTTCAATAGAAAAATTAAAATGCTAATGGCTTATTTCTGCTCTCTTTATACACCTTTTACCCATAGATTGTTTTTTTAGGGGAAAAGCAGTGAAATTTGTTTAGAATTTATGAACTGCTAGGCATCCTGGTGGGCGGCTTATAGACATTACCTTTTGTTATCCTCACAACAAGTCTGAGAAGGAAGTATGATGCTCACTACATCCATGAGGAGAATGAGGCTGAGCAAGGTTGTGGGCAACATAAGGAGCATAAGCAGCCTGGCGCAGCAAAGCCTACCTGACTTCAAAGCCCTTAGTCTTCTCACAATAGCATATTCTTTTCCACATTAGATAATAAAAGGAGAATAGAATGTCTAGGATTTTATCCAGTTAGACATCTATATTTAATTAAAATGCCATTGATAAGCACCACAAACTAGATTTGAATAAGACAGAGAATATCACCTTTGTATATTTATATTTGGTATTTACCATGGGATATTTGGGTTTCTGATTCTTCTTAGAGATACATATGATAAATATGACCAGGTAATGATTATTTGCTATTGTAGGAATGCTGATATTACATCGTGATGTTTTTTATCTTCAGATCTTGATGTAAGGCAAAGTTATCTCTTAATATGATATCCTTCCCTACTTTGTTTGTACTTCCTTTTCATTTTTAATATGAAATAGCAAAAACAAGGGAAGAGGATGTAAAAGCTATTGTAATTTAATAAATTATCTGGTGTTTGAGAGTATACCCTAACATACAGAGTGTAATAATGTAAGATTTTAATTAGTTATGGGAAATAAAGTATGTATGGAATTTTTGTTGTTTTTTTCTAACATTAATTAAGAATGGGCATTTAGATTCCTACCAGAATGAATAAATAAAATTATGATTGTTTAAAATATGTTTGAAAGAGAACAAAAATATGCAGTCATTTTAACTATTAAGCTTCACTTTAATCATGCTAACAAAAAACTTTTCTCCAAATGACCCAAATGGACCAAATTTATTTTTAGAAAGAGGGGAAGGAGAAAGAGAGGGAGAGAAACATCAATGTGTGGTTGACTCTCACACACTACCTAATGAGGACCTGGCCCGCAACCCGGGCATGTGCTCTGACTGGGAATCAAACTGGCCACCCTTTGGTTCACAGGCTGGCACTAAATCTACTGAGCCACACAAGCGAGGGCAAAACTCTGTGTTGTTTTAACCACATCTCTCATCTAGGAGACTACATTCTGCAACTAGTATTTGTCTTTGTTTAGGTCAAAGTAAATTTTGGGCACACAGGTTCTTACAGTAATTTCATCCAACTTTATTGGTTTTGTCTGTACTTTGTCACAGGAAACATTTTCTACATTAAAGCATTTATTTCCATACCCATATAATTCATATATTATACATTCATATAATTGTAGCACTGGAAGAAATTTTTAAGCTCAGAGCAATTAATAGATTTCCAAGGCAATTTAAATATTAATGGGTAAGAAGAAAGTGCTTGAAAATACGTTCTTTTTTCCAATTCCCTAAAGACTTTGCAGAACTGTGGAGTTTCAAAGAGAGTGGTCCTTCATTTTACAATAAGGATATTAAAGGCCAGCATAGTTACCTGAACAGCCCAAGGTCAGGTGGCAGAAGAAGGGTGCATCATGGAAATTTTCAAAATGTAAAGGCCCAACTGCTATAAGATCTCTCATACTCTATTGGAGAGGACTAAACAAACCACTTGTAGGTGACAATGGCTGTATAATTTGCATTAAGCTCCTCCATACTTAGAGCATCCTATGTGCCTATTTCTTCTCACATAGACAACTCTGGACTTATTATCATTCAGTAAACATTAGCCAATATTATTTTTAGTGTAAAGCAGGTGTACTTTTTCCTGCACATTCTTAGATATTCATTAATTCAAGATCTTCATACATTTGTTTCACTTGGGGACCTCTTCCTTGCTTTCAGTTTCCTATTTTCGTGGCAGAAATGCATTATAACCTTGGTGAAATCACTTCGTGATTGCTTTAAACATAGGTGAGGAAATTGTGATGGAACTTTTATGGTAGGAGTAGAAGCATTAAAATAACATATGTTGAAATTATGCATTGCCAGACTCTCCAAGGAATACTCTGGTAACCCTAACAGCAAGCTCATGCCTCTATAGTATAATGTGGTGATTCTCACAGTTAGTAGTAATGGTTAATGTAACACATTAAAATATATTTATAAAGTAAACTCCAGAAGGCAAAAAGCAACTGACACAATAAAGGATATATCATTGGTTATTCTTAGGAATAAAAACAAAATAGTATTTGAAATTATCACTCTGCAACTTCAGGATCCTCTTACCTGGGTAACGAAGCTATAGAATTAACCAGTATTCCATAAACTATGGTGAGGTTTGTTCTGTTTCAGTTAGACCCTTTTGGTTACATTAAAAAAGCATGTGTGAAGGGAAGGGGCATTATGTATTTTTAATAAATAAAGAGAGGTGGGAGAGAGAGAGGGAGAGAGAGACACGGAGAGACTGAGAATGGAGGGAGATTCTGTTGCAAATGCTAAGAGCAGGAAAAATAGTAATACAGGGACTTACAAAGAACTGCATCCTGGGTGCCCAAGGCACAAATCTGAGAAGTCTCATCAACATTAAAATGATACACCCCTATCCTATCTATGTGTCTGTTTAATTCTCTTCTTCTTAACCACCTTCATATCTTACCACTCTCCTCATCTTTCTCTGCTTCACAACTTCTCATCACTCAAGGTTTGTGAATCCTCAGAACTTTGGTTTGCCATAGGAGCTCCTGTGCCCCCACACCTCTCATCCCCCACCACCTGCCCTTTATAGCTCTTCTTTCTGCTACACTCCACTGCTGCCCCCTGCTGTCGATCATATGTATATATACACATATACACACGTGTGTATATATACACGTACAGATGCCTATCTATACATGCACGTGTACATATGTCACCATATATGTACACATGTGTGCCCACAAATTATCCAGCCATGTACTGTGAAAAAGAGACATTTATTGAAGAAGATACAAGATACAAGAAATGTTGTACATAGAACAATGATGCCTCAGTCCCCTTCAAAGTAGGCACCTTGGTTCCTCCCACAGTTCTCCCAGCGTCTCTTCTACTGTTCAAAATACTCTGCCAAATCGTTCACTGGAATTGCCATCAACTGCCCCATCATACTTTTCCTGAATCTCACTGATGGTCTAAAATCTCCCTTTCAAAGGTGATTTAAGTTTATTGAAAATCCAGAAGTCACAGGGCTCCAAATCTGGGCTGTAGGGGGCTGAGTCCCTGGGGTGATTTGATATTTTACCAAAAAATTCTGCACAAGACGTGATGCATGAGTGGGTGCATTTTTGTGATGAAGCTTCCAATCACCAGTTGCCCATAGCTGTGGCTATTTTTGTCATATTGCATCTCTCAACCGACAAAGAACATTGAAGTAGTACTCTTTACTAATTGTTTGGCCTGGAAGGGAAAACTCATAATGGACAATACCTTCCCAATCAAAAAACACAGTTAACATGGTCTTGATCTTGCTGTGACTTTCCCATGCCTTCTTCAGGCGTGGAGAACCAGGTGACTCCCATTGGGATGACTGGGCCTTTATTTCTGGATCATAGCCTTAGACCCACCATTCATCTCCAGTTATGACCATCTTGAGGAAATCTGGTGCAATGATAGTGATTTGAATCAAGTCATTAGCAACTGCAGCATAATGTTCCTTCTGCTCTGGTAGCAGAAACCCTGGAGCAAATTTTGCCACGACATGTTTCATGCCAAGAGTCTGAGTCAAAATCTCGGACATAGTAGTTTTTGGAACCCCCAGATCAGCTTCTGGATCTTGTCACCGTCAGTTGCTGATCTTTGTTGATTGCAGCCTGTACACGTTCAGCATTCTCAGATGTTCTGCTTGTTGCAGGCCTTCCCGTATGTGGATCACTTTCAACAGATTCTCTACCATCTTTGAAGTGTTTGTGCCACATTTTCATTTGCACTGCACTCATTGCATTGTCCCTGAAAGTCCTAGAAGAATCATCTAAATAGTTTCTGTGGAGGAATGTTCAAATTTAACACAAAATTTGATGCAGATTTGTTGCTCTACTTGCTTAGTCATTTTGAATGCTATGGCCACACAGTACACATACTCACTCAACAGCTCTACCGCCCCCACTGACTAGTACAGTGAAGTCATTGTTCACACATGCACATTCCAGTCCACTCTCTTTGGCTTCCAGGTTACATCGATGTCACACAAACCATTCTTGTTATATTAACAATGGCTGGACTTTTTCTGGACAGACCTCATATATGTGTGTGTGCATACATATGCATATGTGTATATACATATGTATGTATGTGTATATATATATATAAATACATATATACACAGATTCAAGGTATACAGGTTGAAAAATTGGTTTTTAATTTTTTCTCATTTATTTTATTTTATTTTTTATTGTTGTTCAAGTACAGTTTTCTACCTTTTTCCCCCACCCTTCCCTACTACCCCAGCCCGCCCCACCTCCCTCCCCCATTTCCACCCCCCTCCTTGTTGTTGTCGTCCATAGATCCTTTATAATTGTTTCTGTAAACCCTTTCACCCTTTTTCCCCTTTATCCCCTCTCCTCTCCCTTCTGATCACTGTCAGTCTGTTCTCAATTTCAATGTCTTTGGCTCTACCTTGCTTGCTTGTTCGTTTTGTTTGTTAGGTTACTGTTAATGGTGAGATCGCTTGGTATTTTTCTTTCATTGCCTGGCTTATTTCACTTAGCATAATGCTCTCCAGTTCCATCCATGCTGTCGCAAAGGGTATTAGCTCCTTCTTTCTTTCTGCTGCATAGAATTCCATTGTGTAGATGTATCATACAGTTTTATGATCTATCCATTTACTGATGGGTACTCGGGTTGCTTCCAGCACTGGGCTATTGTAAATTGTGCTGCTATGAACATTGGGGTGCATAAGTTCTTTTGGATTGGTGTTTTAGGGTTCTTAGGATATAACCCTAGCAGTGGAATTGCGAGATCAAAAGGCAGTTCCATTTTTAGTTTTCTGAGGAAATTCCATGCTTTTTTCCATAGTGGTTGCACATGTCTGCAATCCCACCAGCAGTGCACTAGGGTTCCCTTTTCTCCACACCCTCTCCAACATTTATTGTTTGTTGATTTGTTTATGATGGCCATTCTGACCTATATGAAGTGATATCTCATTGTGGTTTTAATTTGCATCTATATGATGGCTAGCAATACTGAGCATCCTTTCATATGTCTCTGGACCCTCTGTATGTCCTCCTTGGAGAAGTGTCTGTTCAAGTCCTTTGCCCATTTTTTAATTGGGTTGTTTGTCTTCCTGGAGTTGTATGAGTTCTTTATATATTTTGGAGATCAAACCCTTGTCTCAGGTATCATTGGAAAATATGTTTTCCCATATGGTTGGTTCTCTTTTCATTTTAATGCTGTTTTCTTTAGCTGTGCAGAAGCTTTTTATTTTGATGAGATCCCATTTGTTTATTCTTTCCTTTATGTCCCTTGCTCCAGGGGACATATCAGTGAAAATATTACTGCATGGAATATCTGAGATTTTCCTGCCTATGTTCTCCTCTAGGACTTTAATGGTGTGAAGACTTATATTAAAATCTTTTATCCATCTGGAATTTATTTTTGTGTATGGTGTAAGCTGGTGATCGAGTCTCATTTTTTTGCACGTAGCTGTCCAGTTCTCCCAACACCATTTGTTGAAGAGGCTATCTTTGCTCCATTTTATGCTGCTTCTCACTTTGTCAAAGATTAATTGACCATAGAGACTTGGGTTTATTTCTGAGCTCTCTATTCTGTTCCATTGGTCCGTGTATCTGTTCTTATGCCAGTACCAGGCTGTTTTGATTTCAGTGTCCTTGTAATACATTTTGATATCAGGTATTGTGATTCCTCCTACTTTGCTCTTTTTTCTCAAAATTGCTGCAGCTATTCAGGGTCATTTATGGTTCCATATAAATTTTTGAAGTGTTTGTCCTATATCTGTGGAGTATGCCATTGGTACTTTAATAGGGATTGCATTTCTATAAATTGCTTTCAGTATTATGGACATTTTGATGATGTTAATTCTTCTGATCCATGAGCACAGTATATGTTTCCATTTTTGTGTGTCTTCCTTAATTTCTTTCTTCAGTGTTGTGTAGTTTTCTGAGTACAGGTCTTTTACCTCCTTGGTTAGGTTTATTCCTAGGTATTTTATTTTTCTTGTTGCTATATCACATGGAATTTTTTCCTGATTACTGTTTCTGATATTTCATTGTTGGTGTACAAAAATGCCTTTGATTTCTGGATATTGACTTTGTATTCAGCTGTTTTGCCAAATTCATTTATTAGGTCAAGCAGTTTTTTGGTGGAGTCTATAGGGTTTTCTATGTACACTATCATGTCATCTGCAAACAATGACAGTTTTTTTTTCCTCTTTTCCTATTTGGATGACTTTTGTTTCTTTTTCTTGTCTGATTGCTGTGGCTAGGACTTCCAATACTGTGTTGAATAGGAGTGGCAAAAGTGGGCAACCTTGTCTTGTTCCTGATCTTAGTGAGAAAGTTTTTAGTTTTTGTCCATTGAGTATGATATTGGCAGTAGGTCTCTCATACATATATACACAGATTCAAGGTACACAGGTTGTAAAATTGTTTTAAATATCAAACAATTTCAAATAAGTCTATTTCTTTTCTGCCTGAAATTTCACTGATATTTGTATTGTTATCATGTACTTTCTTTACTTTTTTCCCTTTTTTCTTTTCCTTTTTCTTTTTGAAATTTCACTGGAGTAATTTATCTATTTATTTCTTATAAACATAAGGAAAGAACTCCTACTCTAGTCTAATAATTCAAATATAATACAATATTATAATTACAAATTCATATATGTTGTTATATTTGTATGACTTTAACAGAACAGGATAAATTCTATAAGAAAATAACACAAATTCTATTTTCTTTTAAGATATATTCCAATTAAAAATACGTAAGTTTTATAGATATTAATTCATAACACTACCTATCCATTTAACTAATATATAGTCATTATTTAATAAATTGCCCAAATATATTCTTTTTTAAAGATTTTATTTTTATTTATTTTTAGAGAGAGGGGAAGGGAGGGAGACAGAGAGGGAGAGAAACAGCATTGTATGGTTGCCTCTCACATGGCCCTCATGGAGACCTGGCCTGCAACTTAGGCATGTGCCCTGACTAGGAATCGAACTGGGACCCTTTGGTTCCCAGCCCGCACTCAATCCACTGAGCTACACCAGCCAGGGAGCAAATATATTCTTAATGTTGCTTAAACTACCTTTAGTTTTGAAATTATAAGATATTATGTAAAGAAAAAAAATGTCTGATTATGGTACTCTTTAGTAGGGAGATGTTTTCTTTAAATATAGGATAGGGTGACAGGAAAAAGTGAAATGTCTGAACCAAGAATACTCACCTTATTCCAATGGTTTAATGGATCTTAGCTCTTTTGAAATCTACCTTCTAAAATGATGAATTCAGGGTTAGAAAGGTTAACAGTTCTTCATGCAACTAAGGACAATATTAGCACATGTATCAAAATATCACATTATATACTTTAAATATTTTACAATTTCATTTGTCAATCATACTTCAATAAATCAAAAAAACTTTATGCCATTTATAAGACAAAAAAGAATTGGACTGTTATATCATGTCACATCACAAGGACCTTGGCTTCTTAAAATAATTTTTGTTGTTTTTATTTTCTACTGCCATGTAGATCATTGATCACTTTAGAATCAGATGAAACCTCCCAATACTCTTTACAGAAAACTGTACAGGCACATTTAATATTTCACACAAAAGTCTAGGGGATTTACATTCATGGGTCCAAGATTAATGGTCTTACACCAGAAGCATCAAACTCTTAGTTTGGGAGCAAGAAATGTAAAAATGCATGACTCAAATTCATTAAAATGCTAAATTTATTTTATATTAGAAAATTAAATGATCTTTATTGAAAAGCACAGGTTATTTTGCCTCAAACTCCCTGGAGGTAATTATAATAGAAAAGTAGTTTTTCTTACAGTCATCTTATTGAATGGAAATTTTATCTTATGATGAGGTAATTTTACTATCAACTGTACTTCATTACCTTTCAGCATAATCCTCACTTCCAAATTTCACTTCAGCAAGATACAAATGCTATATCAATTGTAATGCATTTAGAATATATTTTGCTCAGACTTTTTTCCTCCAATATCAATCATAAGACTTTGTCTGATTCAACAGGAATAAGATTCTGTCTATACTGAATAAATATGAAGCTTTACTGTCTATTGCCAACTAACCCTAACCTTCTTATCTAAGTAATAATATCTAAAAGTGTATCTCTTTACAAAAAATATACACAAGGTGAGGAAACTTGACTACAGGTTGTTTATTACATTTTAGATTAATTCATTGCAGTCACTCAAACTTCCACTTCCAGTTGAGGTGATTCTCTAAACATTATCCATCACAATAGCAGTAGTTCCATCGCTCCCTACTCTCTCCTGCAATTAAATGCCTTAGCATCTTTCTAAAAGAGGAAAATGTTACCATAATTCAAAGTATCCATATCAAAAACTTGTACCTATTATTTATGTCTGGCGCTTTAGGAATAATAATCGTATACTGTTATAATGGAAGAAATGAGGTCATGTATTGGTGACTTGAGTGACTGTTTTTAGGACAGCAGATTTTCCACTACCCTATATCCAAAGTATCTGGAGAATACCTATCTTCCCTTGCTGTGTAGTCTCCATTGCATGCATTGAACATGGAGTTATAAGGGGAAAAAGTAACTGAGAGAAATAATGCTGATCTGAAAACTAAACATCTCTCCAAATCCCACTTGACTTTTCTTAGCTGAGTGTGAATACTCGGAGACAGACAGGGAAAGAGCAGGAAGCCCAGTGTCCTGTCGCCCTCCCCGCCTGGCTCTGGGCCATGCCTGCAGCAGTCTGGAATCCGGGGCCCCCTCAACTCCTTTCAAGGCCTTCAAGCTTCCACACTGGTAAAGGTTATCATTCATTTGGGGGCAGATGTTTCAAGTGCCCTGAAACTGGCCTCCGGCACATGGCAAACACTAAACCCTCACAGAGGGTTATGTGAAAACCCTCTGAGCTCCTGTCACTGATTTCAGCATTTTCCTTTTATTGTTTCCATCGCAACTCTAGGGAGTGAACATGAAACCCTTTTCCAAACAGCTACAAACTTTAGTTCACTCTCCCCATCTGAGTGCTGGGATTACCAAATTCTCCATAATCTATATTGATGTTCATGAATTACATGTACAATGCAATACAAAGTAAAACAAACCAAATATTTCTAGGGATCTAGGAGTTTACCCATATGTAGAAAAAAATGTACACATATTTGACTAATTTTTTTTATCCTATTGACAGATTCTATTTTTACCGGAACACCTGTATGGGAATCTGCTTAAATGGCTTTCTTTGGAAGCACATTTCTGCCATGCTGTTTGACTCATTCATCTGTAATTTTTGTTAGGATTTGTTAGAATCAATGGAAAGCTAAACTAAGACAGTGATTGCATAATTTATTTTTTTAGGTAATTCAATGTCTGTAAATCATATTAGCTCATTAAATTCTTCAGAAGTTACTTTTTAAAAAATTCAAAACCCAATCAAAACAAGTAATAATTATTAATTTCAAGGAGGAAATGACAATTTATCTTTCAGAAATAGGTCATCTACTGTCAGAAGTTAAAGTTTTCATCAATGTTAGTGCAGATCTAACATGTTGGAGAGAAATATGAATTGACAACAGATGTGCTATCTACACATGTATCTATGTTGTTTCCTTTGAAACCCAGCTCCCTAAGGTCAGATGTTAGAGCTAGATTACACACTGCAGGTCACTGCTGCCTGATAGCTACACTGTCAGCCTCAGTAAATACTGATTGATGGAAGTAGCTTCTTATACTGCGAGCAAGTCTGAATTTTTGCATTTGCCAGAAATTCTTCGCCAATAATGTGTATATATGTATTTATGATATGTATGGCTTGCTAAAAAGCAGTGTTATCCCTCCACAGTACCAATTTTTATACAACAGACAATACCTTATTGACCTTTGAGCTTCATTCTTTGATGTTTTCTGTAAGTGAATCCATGTGGTAAATGAGCTGCAGTACAGGAGGTTCAATATTTTGGATTGCAGTATATTCAGAGGGAAAGGAGTACATTTATGGATCTATAGTCTATTTTTAGGTGTCATTCATTTCAAAAACTCAACTGGAAAACAAAATTAAAATTGGTTATTTCATAGGGCATGAAATATGAGATTCTTAAAAGCTGTCGTTATTATGGAAAAGCTTCTATAGTTAGATATAAAGGAAGAAACACTATTTCCTCAGGCTTACTTGTTAACATATTGCTAAGAAATCATTCTAAGTTATAGGCCACAGGGTGGTTATCAAGAAGAAATCTTTATTTTGGATTTATCAGGGCCCACATACAGGCTTTCACATCAAAATGTGGAGGATGAGGGGGAACTTGTAAAATCTGCTGGCTTTATGTCCCAATCAGACTACATTAGGGAACATTCTTCATTTAGATGGGGTTAGAGCATCACTTCCCAAAATATCTATGGAACATTCATTCTACACAGTGATCTGTGGGAAATGAAAAGATGAGAGGGCCCCCTGGTCAGTTAAGATTAGAAAATCTGCCTTCAGTATTTCCTTCTTAGAGATTCACAACCTGCATTACCATTTTAAAGGCTCTGGGAGTCCTGAAGTGGAGAAGCTGAAGTAACTTTTAACCCAGAACTTGCAATATTTATTTGGCCAAGTGCCCCTTGGTTCAGAATATTATCTTACTCATTCTCAACATGTTATATCAAGATCTCAGTTGATAGAAAGTGAGTTCTCATACCAATTGTGTTTACCTTGCCCTGCTATTTCTGTATTTTCAGGTGTTCTCTTAGATTACTAAAATGCTATTATTTTTCATTACATACTATGTAACACTAAATGCCATACTTTATAATGACGTTTAATTGTGGCTTTATCTCATGCTCCGAACATGGCATTAGGTAACCAAACTGACATGGATATTCTCAAATTTGCATATATTTGACTGCACCAATACTCCCGTCAAGCATGTTTGCTGCCATGTTTTATTTCACTACTAAATAGTAACCAACTCAAGGGGTATTTGATAATTAAAAAGTCTGCTATTACTTTTGTGAGAAGAACAGAATGATTAACAAACATGCTTAGCATTGAAAGTCACTTTTCTTTAATCATATCTGCCTCCTCAAGAACAGACTTATTCACACATTTGATATCCCTTTTAAAATGTAAATTAGCCAAGGACATAAAGGACTCATGGGCACAGACAGTTGTGGGGGGTGGGGAGGTGGGTTGACTGTGGGAGTGAGGGGGATTGGGCAGGGGAGAGCAATGGGGAAAAAAGTGGGACACCTGTAACTGAACAACAGTAAAAAATATTTTTTTACCCCACCACAAATAAAAATAAAATGTAAATTAGTTCTCCGTTTGATAAACTGAAAATCTTGGCTTCCAGAGTCAACACTGTGCATAGAGTAGGTGGGATATAAGCTGTACATCTGACTTGTATGAAATTTGCATGTTATTTCATTGTCACATCCTAAAAGCTACCTGGCCTAAATGACTGGCATTACTATTTAATTTTTGTCTCAAAGTAATGATAAAAACCAATAAAGAAACCATATTTTTTTGCATATAGCCCCCAAATGTATTTATATAATTATTGATTGTCCTCTTTAATAACTCCCTGAATTATAGATGTATTTAATGTTGGAAAATTTAATGGATCTTCCACAATGTAGTAGCTGTACTTTTAAATAATTTGAAAGGTAAAATTCATATGTAAATGTGGACAAATGGACACCTTTGCAAAGTCTTGACACCGCCCACAAAGAAACCTGACCCCTAGGGTCTGCAGTGCTTGGACTGGGAACCACTGCTATGGAGCCCAGGACTGGGGGACACACACATTGTGCTGTCTGTGTTAGAACAACATTTTCCTGAGAGTCATCTTGGGTGTGCCCACCTTTACTGCTTCATCACAAGGTGATTGAGACCTGAGGTCATGTTTCTCTCTACCAAGACAGGCATCCTAGGGAGACCCCTTATTTATTTGTACTGCCACTTCTCATCCCTACCAATTCACCTGTAAAGTAGTGATAACCAAACTAGCCTTCTGTCAGTCAGTCCAGAGACCAGCTTTTTTCCAGCTTGAATGGAAACTTTCAAAGCATATGGTTATATTATACCTTTGATTGGCAACACAACAGACCTGCTCTTCAGATCCTGCCAGAGATTATAAACTCAAACGCTTGGCTGCCCAATTCCTATCAAAGCTTAGTTGTGCGGCATAATGTTTATTGAAGATTGCCTGTAAGATACGCTTGCCTTTAGGTTATAAATACATTCGTGAATTATATTTCCTTGCATGTTTTCCATGAAGCAGAGGTCCCAAGAGCTTCTCTGCAAAGAATATATATATATATATATATACACACACACATTTGTGTTGTGTATGGTCAATTGTCTTAGAGGGCAATATTTTATAAGATAGCCCTATAAAATATGCTGTTGCTTGCACTGTATTTATTCTATGATCTCCACATAGTCTATTTTCAACCCAGCATCCAGAATGGTCCATTTTAAACTGTAAACCAGACCACATTAATCCTGTGCTCAAAACGCTGCAGTGGTACTCTGCTTCATGCTGAGTAAAAGTTAAATAATTTATAACAGCTTTCAAGACCCTATGGGATTTGGCCACCCCACAATTTTTTTTTTGACCTCATGTTCTATGACTTTCCTTTGCTCCCTCTGCTCCAGCTGCTCAAACTTCACCTTCCCTTGAGCACGTCGTTCTTGCTCCCAGCTTACGGCCTCTAACTGGGTTGTTCCTGTGTATGAATTCCTCTTGATTCAGCATTGTAGACTTCCTAACCTTTTGTAAGTCTTTGTTCAGATGTCGTTTTTTCCAGTGAGTCCTTTCCAGGACTCTACTGAAACGCATCTTGCTTCTCCTGCCAGCCCTGCTTGCATTGTCCTACCATTTTGTGCACACTACTCTCCTTCTAAACCATGCTATAATTTGCTTACTTATTAGGTCTATATTTTATTGTCTGTCTCTTTCTACTAGAATGTAAGGTCAAGTGACCTTTGTCTGTCGTACTTATTGAGTATCACCACAGCTAAGGATAGTGCCTGGCTCATAGTAGGCACTCAGTAACCAATTGTTGCATGAATCAGTAGAGGAAAGTTTATTATAGTGCTTTTGTTTCTGTATAATATGATGTTCACCTTCTTGAAAACTCACAGGGAAAATTCCTCTCAGGTTTCTCTATCCATGACAATGCCCACTTCCAAATTGTACATTGACTTGAGTCCAGGCCAGGGGATAAGTGAAGGGGAAAAAGTAGTATACTCACTACCAGTTTAGTTTTGTTTCAGATTCTGGTCTTCTTCCTCAATCCGCATGATATTTTTGAGAGTCCTCAAATAACTCTCTCATGCACTCATTGGGAGAGATAGTGTAGGATGTGCTAATGCCGTCTTACCCGGCAGAAGAATTTCTCAATGTGCTTTTTAATTTTAACCTCATAAGATAAAGACTTTTGGCTCAAAATGTTCTCTCAAATGTATATAATTCTTATCAAAACTAAATTTATGTAGAGGAAAGAAAATCAGTTATTTTCATGGAACAAGTTTGTTAAAATCCTGGAACAGTTTATTTGTAGCTGAATTTGGGCATTTTTATGGAGACATACTGTTGCTTGTTGAAATGTTCCAGAGCTGACCTTCATTTTTATTTTATAAAATCCATCAGTGTAAGTTGCTCATGTTGTTATTGATCTGAGGTTCAATGTGTCTATTGCTTCTGAATTATTCCACTGTGACCACAGTTTTGTGGAAAACATCAAACCACACATAATTGTTATCATTAACAATCAGTTAGTTGAGCATGAAAACTTCACCCCACGTGAATACCATTTTCCTCGTGTTGCTTCGCAAATAGTCAGAAAAGCCTCTCAGTATTCTTGTTTATAATTGTCCCCAAAACTAATAAAATGGGATCGATGCTGATGATCTTTTTCATATCCTTTAAACATTACTACAACATTTTTTATACTGATGAACCACAACCAATTTCCAAAAGTTCTACTTTTCCTTTAGGATTGTATTATGTTAGGACATGAGATTATTAGATGTTTTTTAGAAACAATAGCTCATAAAGATCTCAAGTCTTTTACAAAGAAATATTTAAATTAAGTGTTTTTTTTAAACATATTTGGTGGAAATTTATCTATGATATTTTGGTTCTGAATTTGACTTTGAAATAAAGATCACCTCCAAGAATATTATTCTTGGAGTCTAATATTATATGTACAATGTATATATGAACATATTTTTCTGTAAATTAATATTTGTAGTGTGATGTAACAATTACCAGATTAATGAAGTCAGTTTCTATTAATAACAGTAGTGTAAAAATACGCATCATTTGCCTAAAATTTTTATGGACTGCAATTTAAAAATGTTGATTGAGACTCTGTGTGACTCAAAGGGAAAAAAATAGTTTTAATATTCTGGGAATTTAATGGAACAATACAAAGAGATACATTAAATTAGCCTTGTAAATTAACTAAAAGCATAAAAGCATGATTTTCAGTTACACATTTTTTTTTTTTACCTTGGTGTAGAATTTAGTTGATATCTGCTGATTATTCTAGGATATTGCTAAAGTTTTTGAGTGGTGCTACTGTATATTTTTTCTGGAATTGGGTAGTTCTCTTGTTACTTGTCTCATATCAACAGGATACATATCTGAAGAGACCATGGCAGAGGAACTGGAAAATATCCAGGGTATATAGAGTTAAGGGCCACCGATGGCCAGGGAAGACAACTAGACTGTGAGAAAGAGAATAGTTTCTTTAAATTCAGGTGTTGAAGCAGCCCTCCCAGTACAGGAGATCAGCTCCAACAAAGAAAATACCCTAAGAGAGGGTCTAAAGGAGGGGGGCCTCTGAGCCCTGGGGATGATCATAGAGAACCAGGAAACCAAGCCAGGTGTCTGAAGAATGCGGAGAAGCATTTGGCAGCGTGGTCAAGAAATTAAACACTGATTCTAGGCTCTACATTTCATTGACCAGTCTTAATCATAACAGAGTGTTATCTGAGACAAGAGAGCTTTTTTTAAATTTTTAATGAAATCAGAATCAAGTATTAAGTCAACATATAGCTAGGAAACATATAGCTAGCTGGAATATAGTAGTGCAGAAGCAGGGGACCAAGACGTTTCTGACAGTGGCATCTAAACACATTTAATATTTTATTATAGAGCTAAATTTTACTTTTTTATTAGACTTTTCTACTACTATAGCTTCCATTGAATGCATATTTGACTTTTGTGGTAAATCTAATATTGCATTGTATTTTATTTACCCCATAATCATCTTCATATTTTTGCTTACACTTGGCAGAGGCTACTCTTTATTACATTTTATGTTTAATTCTTAGTCCTGTTTTATAATTAAGAGTAGTAAAAGTATCAAGAAACTAGACTGTATAATCTCATGAAACCCTTATTGACTTTCGTATTAGCTTTTCCAATTTCCCTGCAGAAATTGTTTCTATCGATATTTTAATTTCATGTGTGCCGAATGACAGGAAGTAAAGAGAATTCAGCAGATGGTTGCCACAAACTACATACTGCATTTGAGAATCGGTCTACAGAACTCTGCAGCTTGGCAGTGTGCAGTGTATCATTTTACTGCCTGTTAATGCCAAAAGAAATCTGGCTTGTATGTGTGTTTTTCCATTTAATTTATTCTGACTTTATTAAGAGCTATCGGACTTGATTTATTTGTGTCTGATATGTCCATAAAATTTAAATTTGAGAACTTTTCACACGTCATTTTTTTTCCATTTGCATTAACTGAAATTTCATTACATCTAAGATTAAATATTTAAAGAAACAACGAATAACTTTAAATATTGCTTGAAATATTCTTTTAAATAGGCAGTTCTTAACTGCAGGTAGTTGAAAACATTGGCAAGTGATGTGATAACTAAGGCCCACTTTCAACCCAGATATTTTTAACCCAAATCAATATTTCGATTCTTAAAGATCTCATCCAGTAACCTTCTGTGAAGGAGAAAGTGGTATTATCTGCAACTGTAAGGGCAAAGATGCTGGGTCAGAAGGCTGGGGGTGTGTAAAAATCTCTCAGATATTTGTGGACAGTAGGAGAAACAGGGCAAACCCTGAAACATTAGGGTTGGAGTGGCATCAGCTGAGTCATGCAATGCCACTGATGTTGGAGGGCATCTTTCTGCTGCAGAGATTTGGATCGACCCAGAGTTGGGTTTGTGTGAGGTGGGTTTGATGTAGGGACAAGAGCCAAGAAAGTGGAAAGCATTGTCAAGTCCATGGTTTGAATTACAGATACGGGGGAGCTCAGTAGAGGAGGGAGTAAAGACAGAATACTGGAGGGCTGCAATAACGAGAGAAAATTAGATAGAATAGAGTGTTATATTAAAAAAAAAAGAAAAAGAAAAAGTGCTCTAGAAGAACACCTAAGACAGAATAGGAAGAAGTTTATAAACAAGCAAGGTGCTGCTTAAATGGAATATTTGAAGTAAAACAATACCAGGTAATGCAAAGTCAAGAGTATGGCCATTAGAATGTGGCATTGAAGTGGAATAGAAGTTGATAGCACTGTGTTGGGAGCTAGGAAAATGGGTGTGATCACCATAGGCTATCTGAAATCTTTTATATTAGTGAAATTTTTAAGAATAAACCAAACTTTAAAGTCACAAACGAATGAGGTTCCACTGGACAGTTTACAGAAAACAGCATAGAAGCAAGTGTGGCCAAGCGGCCTTCCTTTGGAGACAGCAGGCATTTTTTTAACCCACTAAACAGGAATTTAATTCTTGGAAAAACATTGATGAAGATGGAGAAAACTTACTCCTCTTTGTGGCCTTGACAGAATAAAGATTTACAGAAACAGCTTTTACTAACCAGATGGTAGAGAAAGGAAAGCCAGGCTTTAGTTAAGAAAATGGAAATTGTACCACCAAGAGATTGGGAATATAGGATTTATTGTTTTCTTTTGTTACATTGTGGAATAACACCACGAACCAGTCTGGGTGTGAATGGAGAAGTCAGAGGCTGAAGGAGGGACTATAGAACCATAAGCATTTTTTGATTGAGACTGTGTGTAAAGGTAGATTGTAAAAATAATAATGATGATAAAAAAGCTAACAAGTGTTGAGTGTCTGCTGTGTGCAAGGTACTGTTCTAATCAACTTAACTCAGATCTTAAAACAATCAGATGATAGATCACTGTTTTGTTATTTAAAATGTGGTTGAACTGAGGCACAGAGAGTTTGGGATACTTCAGGTGCACAGCTAATATGTGAAGAAGCCGGGAAGACTAGTGGAGTGTGCCTGTTTACAATCAAGGATATAGGGGTGTGTGGAGAATGGTGAATTGACCTGGCCCCATGCTTTTGTTCTTTAAATACTTATTTTATTAATCCCTGGTGGACTTTTCTTGGTGCATATGTCTTGAGGGCAGGAAGTGGATTGGTGGAGCTCTGTGATCTGTCCCCTG
The DNA here is from genome assembly GCA_004026765.1 of Micronycteris hirsuta. NCBI lineage: Eukaryota > Metazoa > Chordata > Mammalia > Chiroptera > Phyllostomidae > Micronycteris > Micronycteris hirsuta. Next base: position 54,037 of record PVJI01002980.1, read on the forward strand.
AGGGCTCCCTGTGGCTCTGACAGTAGCTGTGGACTGGTTACAAGCCTGGAGCAGCCATAGTAGATGTCATTGCTACTGGTAGAAGGTATCTGAGCTGATTGAATAAAAATGCCACAATTGGGACCCATGAAATCAGGAGACAGGTTGTTTTGATTTTAATGTCATCAGTGAATCAATGTTTATCAGTTTCCATCTTACAATCCTCTAAGTGTATTAGTTGATGCTACACAGTAGAAGTCATTAACATTGATTCATGAGGATCAGAATTGCCTAAGACGGTCTCTGACTTATGATGATTTGGATTACAATTTTTTTTTACTTTACTATGGTACAAAGGTGATGTCATTCAGTAGAAACCCTACTTTGAATTTTGAATTTTGACATTTTTCCAGGCTGGTGATAAGTGATATGGTCCGTTGTGATGCTGGGCAGCAGCCGTGAGCTGTAGCTGCCAGTCAGCCACGCAATCATGAGGGTAAATAGTGCTCTACAGTGGAGTGACTGTGGGAGATGATTTCCCTACTGTAGGCTAAAGCAAGCATTCTGAGCACATTTAAGGCATGCAAGGCTGAGCTACGTTTGGTAGGTTAGGTGTATTAAATGTATTTTTGACTTGATTATTTTAAATTTAGGATGGATTTATGAGGACATAACCCCACTGAAAGTCAGAGAGCATCTATATACCAGAAAAAAATATGTATACTGCCATGCTATGCTTTGAACATATAGTAAGAGCATATTGAGAGCATAAACTCTAGAGCCAAACTGCATTCAGATCCTTGCTCCATTGCTACCAGTGATAACTATGGCAAAGTGAACTGTTCTGTGCAGAAACTTCAGCATCTGTAAATTGAGGACAATTACAGCCCTGACCTCATAGTATCATTCTGTGCATTCAGACAGGTAAATGGCACTTGCCACTTAAAAGTACTCAGTAAATACTAGTGATTATTATTTACATTATTGTCTATCTACACATATATGCAAGCCTACCCATAGCCCGCCCCCACACACACCTGTGGGCTAGTTTTTCAGACTAAATAAAAAAACATTAAGCTCTGAAGACAATGCCACACTTGGCAGGTGCTTCTGGAAACAGTGATATACCACTGGAGCATGGCTCTCAGTGTTATGCCTGGTGGCATTCTGCGATGCCTGTGGAGCCTCCCTCTGCCAGGATATTTTTCTGCTACTGCTTGACAGACCTTGATTTTGTGGCAACTTTGTCCCAATGTCTTGTTTAGTCACTGCAGTATTTGCATCACCATCTGTCTCCTTTCCTGGCCGCATTTATGTTTTGTCAGTCTAGAAACTTGTCGTAGATCCTCTTTAAATTAGGTGCTCACAGTTTTCTTTCCTCTCTGCTATCAGCAAAGTTAACCTTGCTTGGGGTTTTATTTGCTAGTGGCCCCAGACCTTCCCTTTGCTCTTTCCAAGTCAGCCTCTAAATTCATTCTGTCTCAAGCCGCACTTGTGTATGCTAAGAAGGTAGTAGAGGGGTCGTGGCACTATATTCTCCAGCGGTACCAGCAGATTCTCTTGATTTCTAGAGCACGGTGGGTCATATGCCTTCTGTTTTCTTATAGAGGAATGAATTTCATGAACACAAGGAGGGAGCTTCATTTTTTAGTGCCATGGATAAGAGCAATTCTAACCATTCTAGTAGCCTGCTTTTTCAGTTGGTGGTTGAAGGGCATCATTGTCATCAGATGCAAAAGCAGCTATGTCAAGATGCTGGCAATATTAAGTAAATCGTGCACCTCTGCCAAAGCTGAGCTGGCATAACAGGAGTGTTCCTTATACAATGTTAAGAATTATAATGATGTTTCCAAACGTCAATGTCTCTTTGTAAGTTTAGATGGTTATTCCTGAGTTGACATGCATATTAGTTCATGTATGGAGGAGGGATAGGGGCAAGTCCAAAAATTCTTGGCCTTCTAATATTTATTTTTCAAATTCTTATCAAGGGCTTATAACAATTTTTAGAATTCACAAAAACTGTTTTAAGAGTCACATTAGACTCATCAGAGTCAGAATATGTTCATTCTGTGAGATGTCATTGATGCCATGATTTTCTCATTTTTAAAACAGAAGTGATAATAGTTCCCCTGCCTTTCCCTGGACCATTGTGAAACTCTATTTATTTAATACATAAGAAAGGACTTTGAAAATTCTAGATTAATATAATATTTCATGTTTAATTAAATATACAAGACATTTTAGGAATTTTCAAAGTTGAATCAGATATGAACAGGTTTTCCTTTTAACCTTTGAAGAGGTGCCACTATATTCACATGTTTTCAAATATAACAAAAAGAGGTAACTCCTGAAGTATATGTTTCAGAGTAAACGTGATGACAATATTGCTGCAACAGAGCTCCCCTGCACTCTGCGAACGGAGAAGACAGCAGGATATGCACACAAGTGCTGGGAGATGAAATGTGGCCAAGTAATCTGTAGGAAGACAAAGCTGTTCGATATGTTTGATTGGTTTAGTGATTTGATGACAGTTGCAGTCTGGGTAACACTTTGGGGACATGTGCAATGCATTTGACATATTAGGTTGTGGTGCTCATTATAGAATCTTACGTGTTCTATTTCAAGTATTTGTTGATATCCAGGTAGAAAATCATACTTGACTTGGGGATACAGTATAGAGCGTCAGAGACATAGATGTCAGTCATGAGATAATATAAGAACTTAGAAAAAATGTTTAAATAGTATTTACTAATTTTGAATTTATAGTCGGTACATTCAATGAATAGCTTGAAAAGTCCAAACTGAGGAAATAAAAATATTGTCATGGCAGGGTGACAGAAAAAAGATGAGGTACAAGGTCCAGAAATGTTTCAGATCCAGTCTTCAGGGTCGTGACATCAAAGCCATTGTCCCTGGTCGAGTCACCCTCATTGTGCTTCTGATGTGTGTATCTCCCGGTTTGCCTTTTAATATAGCTTTTAATGAAAAGCTCTTCTAACCAACCCTTTAAAAATGCTACCTTGAGTCATCACTCAAAAGTGAAAAATGGAACAAAGTACTCAGCATTGCATGCTTCTGATTAGTTTGATGTAAAAATGAACTGGAGGTGTGCCACAGCTTTTTACAGAAAAAGACAAGTCCCGTACGATTTTACTATATGTAGGTTCTAATGAACAAAACTAACAAAATAGAAACGGACTCACAGGTACAGAAAACAGACTGACATCTGTCAGAGGGGGAGTTGGGGGCTGGGTAAAAAGCATGGTGGGATTAAGCAAAGGAAAAAACTCAGTCACAGAGGGTGGCGGGAGGTAGAAGAGGGTAAAGCAGGGATAAATGGTGATAGAAGGAGACTTGACTTGGGATAGTGAACATACAATACCATATACAGATGATGTATTATAGAAGTGTATACCTTAAACCTATATAATTTTATTAACCATTGTCACCCCAATAAATTCAGTTAAAAAATCAATTCACTGAATAAAAAATGAACTGGAGAATGTTTAGGGACTCTTCGGAATTTTGCCTTAGTCATGATCTTCAAACATGAATATCACAGATGGCAATTACAGCATCACTCTCCAGTTCAGTGTATTGTGTATGATTACAGAATTCTGATAGACCGTTTGGTTCCTGGTCAAAGGAGTGGTCTTATTTATTGTACAAATACTGTTTTACTTCACTTTAGCAAGCCTACTTAAACTACAAAAAGTATAGTTATAGAACCTCTCTAATGTGTTTTTTAGCTTCTGTGACAGTACACCAAAAACAAATTCCTGAGAGAGTAAGGGGTTCCTTATGTTGACACTGATATAATGAACACCTTTTATTCATTTCAGGTTAAATTGTGTATTATAAACATGGATGTAAATAGCTCTGCCAAGGTCACTTCATGGCCACTAACCCAAGATTGGTACATCTTATAAAAGTGTTCAGTAATTTACACTGTATGCTGATTTTCTAATCCTGCCTTTGAATATCTTAAAGCACTTTTCTGTCAGAGTAATGCTTTTAAAGAAACTGAGTGAGTGAGCAATCAAGATACATTAGTGTGGCAAGATATTGTACAAATCCCCTATATTATACACCATTATGATAGGAGACAAATTTTCAAGCATTTTCTCAAAAAATGCTTGAGATAAAAATAAAGTAGCCGTAATACTAAGCCATTTCTAGTACAATACTAGTACAAAAGGAAAATGTTGATTTTTACAAACTAAAATGTGCTGTTTGCATGTCAATTAAATATGATTAGTAGATTATGAACTATAAATTATCCAGTTCTTCCCTCACTCCCGATATTTTTGAGAATCTCTTTAAAGTCACTCTAAAGATCTCTTCTCTGAAGAGAGTCACTCCCTGTTTGCACTTGGGGTCATTTGTCAGTGTCACGTCTGCTTTCCTAGGGCAGCAAAGACACTTTGTCAGCAGGAATTGTTTTAGTTGGAAAAATCTGCCCCCAATACAGGCTCATTGATATAGGACAGAGTTTCTACCTTATTCATTCTTCCCAGTCTTTGAATGATGCTTACTGTCTCATAGTTCAAAGAAAAGAACCATGGAACAGAGAAGAAATAGCATGAATTTGCACCCAATCTCTGTGTCACCTCATGCCTTGTGCTTATCTGGAGGAAAAATTCTCAAAGACATGAGCAGCTTACCCCTTGGCATTTGTGTGTATCTGTTGTAATTGTTACTTCAGTCACCCTAAATTTGTGCCTGGTTAATATTTCCTAATCATGAGAATAATATTTGTGAGATTTTTATCACTACAAACATCACTAGAATTAAATTGAGAACATAGCATATTTAAGCTAATTATAGACCCATAAGCAAAACAAGCACCACCAAGCACACAAATGGTGGTGGAACTTGGATTCCTTCTCTTCTCTGAAGGGAGGATTGACATTTAGCGTCACTTCAAGAAAAAACATCTTAAAGGAAATATCACTTCACATCTTCAAAGCGTATCTTATCCACTTTCTAAGTCTTGTAAAGACAAATCGTTCTTTTCCAGGGAGGGCAACAATCAAAAACCTAGGGCTGTTTAAATAAATATAGATGGGAGAATTTCAGAGAAAATACACATTTTCTTAATACTCAGTGTTAAGCATATTAACAGAACATTCAGGATCACATCAGCACCATTGATTGATCGGGGAGACAGACGGCAGCTCTATCAGTACGAAAAATAAAGTCTAGAATTAAGTGTGTTGAAACATCTGGAATGTTAACTTTTAGTGAGCATTTCAACACTCTACTATCTTAATTCAGGAAATTCATTTCCTAGCATCTGTTTCAGAAGGAAGTTGGTGGTATCAGTAGTGATTACAATACAATCCTTTACACCAGAGTAATATATTGAATCCTCAACATCAGCACTTACTGTTAAATAGCAAGCCACTCAATTCTTGGGGCTGTACTGTATCCAAGGGGAAAGAATTAAGACGCAATGAAATAGAATTTTCACACAGAGCCTTTTCCGACAGTGTATCAGCTGTCATAGAATAAGCTTGCCAAAGACAACTTTCTCCAGAATCTAAGGATTTTTCAGCCACATAGCCACTCACCTTCCTTTGATTCTGTTATTAGGCATAACAGATGCTTAATAACAGAATAATGCATTTTGGTTTTGAATATTGTATGGATAAACTTTCTGCTGCCTCAAGAAAATAACAACAATTAATCTAGCTACACATAATATTGCCTATTTCTATTTCAAAGTTAAAACATATGGTAAAAGAATGGTAGGTAAAACAATATAGGGTTTTTTTCTTTTTTGCCCCGTAAAGATATATTTCGAGCTAGAAATTATTTACAACTGATAATATAAATAAATTGTTGGGTGTATGTGTTATTTCTTTAAAATTAAGTCTAGATAATTTTATGTAAACACAGCAGAACTATCTATCTTGACTATAAACACAAATTTATAAATAAAATTACTATCAGTGTTTAAGAACTACTTGCCATGCATTATTTCTAACTTAATCCTTAAATGACACTTTATGGCAAAAAATTAGAATCTATTTTACAAACAGAACTTAAGAATGATAGAACTTAGTAAACTTGCTCAGAGATACATAGATAGTTGAATATGTCAGCTTTATGCCTTCCATTCTTTAATTACCAGGAATGACAATTTTGAAACTTAAATGGCCATCAAATGGCAAAAGTATATATACATATATGTATACATAAACATTTTACACATACACACACATATAATATGTGTGCATGTGTGTGTGTGTGTGTGTGTATATATATATATATATATATATATATATATATACATGTATGACTAGGATTACACACACACTTTGACTAGGATTTTTTATAGCTAAAAAACAGAACTCTGTATTTTAAATCATGTCCAATGTAGTTATTATTGGTTATAAAAATGCAATAATATAAATTACACAGATCAAATAATGATTAAGTATTAAAACAAGTTAGATTCTAAGACAATTTAGTTAGCTACATATATCATTTATCTCTACCAATAGCCTATTTGCTTGAATTTTATATAATTTGCATTTCTTACAGCCATTTGCCTTCCCACAATAGTTTCTTCCCAATTATCTTTGCAGAATGAAATACAACTAAAATACAAGCCTTCATAGGCTTTGGTTCCTTAAATGTTGTTCTTAGGTGAATTATTAGAAAATATATGCTCTCTGTGTACTATTCAGATATTCATGCTATTTTTATCTGCAGCTATTATCATAGGCCTCATTTCTCATCTTTTACCATGCTTATGAAAGTGTTTTTGTCTCTAAGCAAAGTCAGAGTGAACCTGTGTAGCTGCCATGTGTCAGATGTTTAAGTTTTTGAGAGCTTCAATAAGATAGGCATCTTATACCATGACTTTGTATAGTCATGTATACAAACATGAAATAAAAGTTTCATAATACATGTCCTTATTGTTTGTGCTATCCACTGAAAATTCATATTTTCCCCTTTTTATTATTTATTTAAATTGTTATCAAGGCCACTAGATGGAATTTTTGATGCACTATTCATATAATTCAGGACCATAACTTTAAATTCTCTGTTAGGGACTTTTGGCTAAAAAGCCAGATGCCACATTTTCCCTTAGCCCTCCCACTCACACTATGCTCCCTTTCACTGACACACTCATTTGTTCATCAGTAATACCTCTACCTCATGCTATAGAACTAAACTAAAAAATATTTAGTGATCTTTGTGCTTTTGTTGGGACTGTCCAAGAACTGAATTTTTTGGAAGGTCGGTATCTGTGCCCTCGAATGAAGTGAGGAAATAGGCAGTGTCATTACTGAGAAATTGGATCACCTGTACAGTCATTTTAAAATGATTATTTCGATGCTGTTATGCTCTGTGGAGATTTTATTTGCCAATCCATGTCAACTGACAGATGAGTTCCTACCTCAATTTTGCAAATGGCTTATAATAGATAGTGATAGGAAATGAATAATCATCAGCTAACATCAATGGATAAGTTGTGATAAACAAGAGTGACATATTTTAGCCAGAAGTTTTAGACATATTCCTTCCTTAACGCTTGATCCCATTAATTTGTTTTAATAAGTAATTCTGGAGTGGAAACAAAAATACAGATTTTAAAAATTAAGTATCCACCCTGGCTGGTGTAGCTCAGTGGATTGAGCGCGGGCTGGGAACCAAAGGGTCCCGGTTCGATTCCCCGTCAGAGCACATGCCTGGGTTGCGGGCCAGGTCCCCAGTGAGGGCCATGTGAGGAGCAGCCATACATTGCTGTTTCTCTCCCTCTCTGTCTCCCTCCCTCCCCCTCTCTCTAAAAATAAATAAAATCTTTTAAAAAAATTAAGTATCCCTCTTGGATTCTTATCCACTTGTTCACGCCAAGTCCATTCAACTCTCTTTTCTCCTGTCTTCTAACACCAGGAAGGCTGACGCCTGAATTTTGTGCCTTCCTCAACTCCTAGTCCTCTGGCTTAGGAGGGGTGCCTGATCTGGGCAGTGAGAAGCAATAGCAGAGATGCAGAAGGTGGGAAGAGAGAGTGAGAGGTCTAGATACTTCACCAATGTGTCCTCCTGGCTTTGGGGTGCTGTGTCTAGTACTAGCTAAACCCCCTAGAACAAAATATCCGCTGGGAAGTCCCTCCGCCATGGTCCCATCACTCCTGTCTCTATTTCTTCCACTTGCCCTTTTATTACCCATGATGGTCATGTGTCGCCACGTCGCTAGATTCAGGCTAGCTCATCGCCAGCCCACACATCCCCAAATAGTCCTTTCATGAAAATCTGTTCGTATGAACCATCCAGGTGAGTTTTTTATTCTTGCGAGGATTTGACTGGCATAGTATTTTTTTTCCTTAACTTTACAAAAGTAGGTTCAAAGCATTTTTAGGATACGCTTGACTTCAGTACAGCCTTCTGCACTATTAGAAAGTGACTAATAAAGAACCTGTCCAATGCACAGGCCCAGTGGCAGGATGGATGATCTGAGGCTTTAACTCATTCTGCTTTTACCTGATTTTGAACTTCTTTTTGTCTTTACAATTATATCTTAAAAAGTTGAAAAGAGAGAGAAATGAGATAATTCTTACAATGTGGATTTGGTGCATTTTTATATGTGGTATTTTTCCATTGTGGTATTGCTGAAGGAATCTAACCTAGGTGATTAATCTAGTAGAATCAGTGTGGACCTACATTATAGGAAGTACAGAAGTGATTCATAAGCATATTTATAACATTTAGTTGTTTTAAATATGGTGGAGAGTATTGATTCTGTGAATGCTAAGTAGGTTTCTGAATTGTAACCAGTGTCTATGCTGAGTTTATTTTCTAGTACCTCTGTAAAAGGATCAGCTTGCATCTCTGCGTATTCTTCTCTCCTCTCTTCCTCTTCCTCTCCTCCCTCATTTGCATACATTTGTATTTAAGCACACAGACAGATAAACTATTCATGTGATTTACAAATGCAGATTTACTGGTTCTTTATTGACCTGGATTGTGGCCTTGTGTTTACAAATTTCATGCTTTGTCTAAGTGAAAAGTCATTTTTTGTATAAATTAGCTGCTTACTATTAATAGATTCCAACTATTGATGTAACTATTCTAGAAATCTTATATTTTTGTGTGTATTTTGCTTGATAGTATTAAATTGTTTTTATGTGCACTGAACACATATCTATTTATTTTGTAAGATGTTATTTGGCTTAATTTCATATGGAAATAATAGAAGGACTATTAAAATCAATGAAAGACATTTAAATTAAATCGATGGAAATTGAGCTTCTAGGGAAAAGAGAGAAACACATTGCAAAGAAGATGCTTCTAAGGTAAATAAAATTCTACATGCAAATATTCCTGTGTGCGGTTGGGTATTAAATGCAGTCAAAAGTAAATATGTGGATCAATTGTGTCTATTGTATCTTCATACAAAATATAAATAAAGCATGTAGAAATGGAGAAGCTGGTAGGGAAGGGGAAGTGGTAATACATTCTGCCTTCTGGCTAAGCTTAACACATTTTTTTTAGTGTAATAAATATTTGAACATAATTATTTCCTTGTGAAAATATTGTTTATAAAAATTTCAACAAATAATCTTCCAAGTAAGGCAATCTTGTTTTAGTTTTATGAAATTTATTCATGAAAATATGGTTTTAAAGTATTGAGATATTTAGTGACCTATTTTAATTAATAAAATATTACTATTTTAAAATAAAGTTTAGCAAGATAAGATTTCTTGTGTACATTTTCATGATCTATATTTTTCTGTATATGTTGTTTCATGTGGGTAATCCTTTTATTTTTTGAACATTGATTTATCTATGTACTATTATTAAAAACCTTTCTATTCCCATATTTTAATATTAAACATTTTATCACTCCATTAAACATTTAATTGATATTTATTTTTTACCTTTGATAACATATAGTTAATATTATTCACATAAAAGCTAATAAATTTGAATAGATGAATAGATGTTTTTTGCTAGTAATGTGGCTATGAAATTTTATTTAATACCATCATGAACTGTATCATGTATGATTAATAACAGGGGTTCAGAGAGAGTACCAAAGGAAAAAAGGGGAAGACTTTATCATGAGTTGAATGTCAGGAGAATAAAATTCTGCTACTATTTTTTCTAAGAAAGTACTAGAATACTTCTTTTTTAAATTTGTATTTTATTGCTTGTGCTATTATAGTTGTCCCCATTTTTTCTCTCTTTACCCACCTCCACCCAGGCCTCCTTCCCACCCTCAGTCAATCCCTGCATCGTTGTCTGTGTCCATGGCTCATGTATATATGTCCTTTGGCCAATTAGAATACTTCTGTATTGATAGCAAATCTATAATTTTCTCCTACATGGTCTTTGACAGCTATTGTCTTTCTTCCAATAGCTAATGAACCAGTACGTACCTTGGTTTCTTCCCAAAGTTTTATAATCACCATTAAGGAGTCTTATCCATCACATTGATTCTTTAAAGAAAGGATATTCTTGGTTTCTAAAATCCAGGTTCAATGATTTGACTTTGGGTGGTGGGCATACTATGTATGCATCATAGAAACGTACACCTAAAACCCCTTTGACCCTGTTAACCAATGTAACTCCAATAAATTTAATAAAAAAGTAAAAACACAGCTTCATTTAAAGGTGTAAAAGAACAAAATAAGATGTGAGGAACATAATTTATATTAATACCTACTCTCCCCTCCTCTACATATCTTAATTTCTAAACTTCAGCGGCATTAGCTAGAACACAAAAAATTCATGCATTTTTTACCAACTTCCTTCCTTCATTCCTTCCGTCTGTCCTTCCTTCCTTCCTTCATACAAAAAGTATTTAAGATTCTGCTCTGTGCCGAGCCCTGGTGATGGGAAATATTAGTGTGTAAAATTTACAAAGATCCCTAAGCGGATGGAGCTTCTATTTGAACAATTGCAGGGCATTGGGCAGGAGAGATATCGAAAATAAAAATACTGTAGTGGGCATAAATATACTAAGCTGCCTCCGTCACTTTTTCTTTTCCACTTCCATTACCAGTCTATTAGTCTGAGCATTTATGCTTTTACAATTGAATTATTGCAATGCCTTCCTGCTTCTGTTCTCCCATGCCACGATGTAGAACACTGACAGATTAACCTTCTCAGAGCAGCAGTTTCACAATGAAACATGCTTACTTAAAATATCCTCAATAAAGAAAGTCAAACTCTTAAAAATAAAATACTTCAGAATCCGTTCCAGGTCTTTGCTCTCCGATGTAGTTCTGCTCAAGCTGAGGCAGTAATCATTATTATCCCACAGTACACTTTTCTCTTCCTTCCCTCCAGAGCATGTCCTGTTTCTTTTAACTGGAAATCCTTTTTTCAACTCTATATGTTTTTCTAAATATTTTTAAAAAATATTTATTTTGACCAGCTGTAGGTTCACAGGAAAATCGAAAGGAAGGTACAGAGATGTCCCACGTACCCCCCTGCTCCACCCATGCACAGCCTCCCTTATTATTAACATCGCTCACCAGAAACGACCTCTACCATCTCACTTATGTACATATGCTAATTGCAAAATTGGAGGGAATAAAAACTGAAGACAAGAAAATGAAATCTTCAGTTGCCAAAATTTAGAAGGAAATTTAGTGTGCTACCTACGAGTGGACCTATGTAGCTTATGGGTATATAGCGGTTCCTATATAAACCATAAATGATAGAGTATAATTCCATTAAGAAGTCAGAATAAATACAATAGTGCTCATATATAAAAGGCACTGAGCCTGAGCTTCATTTATAAATATAGTCACAGAAAAAACAAAGGCCCACTGGAAAACTTGAGCCTGTTGGCCCACGGCTATGAGTACAGAATCAAATGAGTTATAGAAAAACCTGTGATTTCTAGCCTTATAATGCAAATAGGTGTGTGATCTTAATTTTTTCCCTGTACATATGTAGCTGAAATTCCTAAAGAATAAATTAATAAAAAGCACTTAGTAAGTTAGGGAACATAATGTCCATCAGACTGCAAAATAAGTCAATAATAAAATATCACAAAAATAATTCAATAATAAAGAATCCCAGTGACATCATGTAGCATTCCAAAGTAACAATAACTAAGGAACCATTTATACTAGAAGAATATAAATGAGACTTTAAAATAAGAATTTTGAAGTGATCAGATAAATAAAAGAAATATGATTCACAGGCCAAAACAAAGGGCATATTAAAAAAGAATGCTTTTCAAGAGACCCAAATATAAATTCTAAGCAATAAAATGAATTTAGATTTTAAAAAACCTTCAGTGGGATGGATACACAGGTGGACTGAGCACAACGAGGAGGATGTTAATGTACGTGAAGATGGGTCTGAGGTGATTACTCAGAATGCACAACCATGAGAGAACAGAAAATCCTGGCAGGAGAAATGAGAAGTTTCTACACATGTCTGTCTGGAGTTCAAAGAGAGAGTTAAGAAAATGGGACAGGGGCACTGTTTGAAGACATATTGTCTAATAATTTTTTTAAATTGTAAACACATTAAGACTGAAAACTATAATTAGATGTCCTGGAAATTATAAGTGAGACATATGTTTGTGATACTATAGAATATCAAATAAAAATGAAAAATAAAGTTTTTAGGGAAATAGATTTACAACGAAATAAAAATTAGACTGATAAACTTATCATCAGCAAAGCTATATATAGAACATAAAGCAATGATATTTTTGAAGCACTGACATAAAACAGTCATTATCAACATTAAGTTAAACTCCAGGCTAAATTGATATTTAAGAATTAGAGGAAAAATGGTATTTTCCAGACCTATAAAAAGCAAGAGTTTTCCAGCTCCTTATTGAAAGAACTACAGAAGTTGTACTTCAGCCCAAAGCCAAATTAACATTCAAAAATATATATATAATGCAAGACACAAAGTTGAGTCCAAAGTTGAGAAAGTGTGATGGTCAAATCTAAATAATTATTGACTTGAAAAATTAATAATGATAATATAAGGGGATGATTAACTGACAAAAATATAGGATAATTCTAAAATAAAAGATAAAAATTGAGTGGTAATTCAGGGTAAAGTACAAGTACATTCAGGAGGGAGAACTACGGAGGAGACTCTGTGTGGCAGGCTAAAGATATTAATGAATGTTATGCTTTATTGGAAATTTTTCAAGTGAATTTGCATGTTTAAGTATATAATAGAATATATATTTTCCAAATTATTATGGAGGCAGGGAAAGAAAATATGATTAATCTTTTAGAAAGCAAGATGAGGTAGCAAAGAATAAAAAGTAAGATTTATGTACATATTTTAATTCTATGTGTCAGTATAGATAGATCTTCAAGAACAAGGTTGACTGAAAGCAGAAAGTTGCTGAAACATTAGCAGAGATACGCTGTTGCTTGTTTGTGAGTGCACAGAGGACCTAGGATTTATGTTGTCAGACCGCGGGGGAGGGAGACTGGATGAAAGATGGTGAAGGGATTGACCAAAGAACATACAGGCATAACCCTTAGACACAGACAACAGTGTGGTGACGGCCAGAGGACGGGGAGGGAGAGGGTGGGGAGAGGTGAGCAAAAGGGAGGCCGGGGATGGGGACATCTGTAACAGTGTAGACAATAAAAATAAAGAAACAAAGATTAAAATGTTTTAAACATGAACTGGAAGGATGCACACCCAAGAGAAGGAAGATGTAAAATGCAACTGGAAAACTGGAAACTCACTTTATATTATATTTATAGTTAAATATTCATAAAATTACTTACTGAAACTCACCATGGTTAAATATTTTTTTCTAAAAACAAAGATAGAGATGAGAAACCATGCTAGTTCCATCTTTGGCCTCAGGTAAGCGACTTTTTACTTACTTCCCCTCAATTTTAGAGTAAGTTGCCCTAAATTGTCTCACAAGGTTCATTTAATCACAGTACATTTTGCTGAATATGAATAATGTTAAGGATTTACCAGCATTGAGACAATTTCCCTTAGGAGAATTTGTTTCCCATTTGCAGGAAAAAATACGTAATTTCTATCAGTATCATAAAACAGATAACATAATTTGTGACTATAATATTCTAAGTAATAAAACATTAAGCATCCATGCTTATTCTTTTTTTCTTGGAGGTAAAAGGTGGGATTTTTATTTTATTTTATTTTATTTCTATTATTGTTCAATTACAGTTCTCCCCATTTTTCTGCCATAACTTTCTCCTGCCCTACCCACCCCCCACCTCCCACATTCAATCCTCTCCTCCCCCCATGCTCTTTGTCCTTGGGTACTTTATACATATTCCTTGACTTGACCCTTCCCCTTCTTTCCCCTGTTATCCTCCTCTGCCCTCCTCTCTGGTTACTGTCAGTTTTTTCTTTATTTCCGTGTCTCTGGGTCTATTTTGCTCACTTGTTTATTTTATTCATTATGTTCCCATTGTAGGTGAGATCATATTGTATTTGTCTTTCTCTGCCTGGCTTATTTCACTTAGCATAATGCTCTCTACATCCATCCATGGTCTCCCAAAGGGTAGGAGCTCCTTTGTTCTTTCTGCTACATAGTATTCCATTGTGTAAATGTACCATAGTGTTTTGATCCACTCATTTACTGATGGGCACTTAAGTTGTTTCCAGCACTGGGCTATTGTAAATTGTGCTGATATGAACGTTTGAGTGCATAGGTTCTTGGACTTGGTGTTTCGGGATTCTTAGGGTATATTCCAGCAGTAGAATTACTAGATCAAAAAAAGTTCCATTTTTAGTTTTTTGAGGAAATTCCATACTGTTTTCCACAGTGGTTTCACCAGTCTTTATTCCCACCAACAATGTACTAGAGTTCCCTTTTCTCTACAACCTTGCCAATACTAGTTTGTTGATTTGTTTATGATGGCCATTCTGACCTATGTGAAGTGATATCTCATTGTGGTTTTAATTTGCATCTCTCTGATGGCTAGCAATGTTGAGCATCTTTTCATATTCTCTGGGCCCTCTGTATGTCCTCCTTGGAGAAGTGTCTATTCAAGCCCTTTGTCCATTTTTTAATTGGATTGTTTGTCTTCCTGGTGGGGAGTTGTGTGAATTCTTTATATATTTTGGAGATCAAACCTTTGTTCAAGATATCATTGGTAAATATATTTTCCCATGCAGTTGGTTCCCTCCATACCTGTTCTGACTGTCTCCAACATAATGTGTTGTGCAGGAATGACCTCTGAAAAACTCCCTGGTTGGATAGAGCACTTGAATTGCTCCAGTTGCCCGGTGCTTGTTCTCACCTCTTCTCTTTGCTGATCCCCACTGAAACCTTTTGCTACCTGGGTAATTCTCAGTCGTTTTTTGCCTTCCTACCTTGCCCTATTGCTAGGTGAGGCTGGAACCAACAGAGACGAGATACCACTGGGAAGGGTGAAAAGGAAGAGAAGGACACATTAAGAAGAGCTCTCATTTAAAATCTACTCATGTTAAAGCCCAGGGGTGATGGCTCTCAGGCAGCAGTCACTGTCTCATTACCTCAATCCTCAAGGGTCTAAGAGCCTACTTGAACTCTGTTAATGAGAAAAAAGGCTTTAAAACCATTAGGAGAGGTATGATATGCCCATGAGTTTACTTGATCTTCTGTGCTTTTCTCAGTCTCTTGAATCTTTCCCCAATATATCTGACAAAATTTCTTAATTCCAAGCTTCTATTACCCAGTTTGGAATTCTAAGTGAATTTTCCATTTACAACAACAAAAAGAATAATAATATAGGCTTTGGTAACTTGAAGTTACTTTTATTTTAGTTGCTTAAATTCTGAATAGTCTTAGCCAGCTTGTCGTTAATCAAGAAAACTGACCTTTCTGAGTCAATTCTAAATTTTAATAACTAGATTCATGTTACTCAGGATTGCACAATTTATGAAGAAAAAAGAATCTGCCTCATTTAGTAGACAGAACTTGTTAGATAAGTTTCCATATATCCTGGAGAGGAGATTGTGACAAACATATACTACATAATGGCTCTAACCAATGTGATACCTCACTTTGCTGAGATTCAAGAATTGGCTATTCTGTAATGCTCTCTCATAAGCATTAAGTTATGGTATTTAAATTCTTCCTTACTAAAAAAGTGAGCATATAAAGCTACTTAAAATAACTTATTTGATATATATCAAGTAGATTTTAAGTCCAACATTCCATTTTTTGTTTGTTTCTCTATGTTTCTAATTGTTTCTAATTGTCTCTATTTGTTTCTAATTGTCAGTAGTATTATTTTTCCAAACTTTTTAAAACTTCCAAACCTATACTAAAAGTTCAATCACTAGAAAGGTTCACCAAATGACTATTAGAGGTTTTGAATCAGTGAACATAAACTTTAAATTAACTTTATTTACCCCTTATTATATCATGGTATATAGAGGAATAAAACCATTTTTCTTATAGTGATATTCAGTGAAAGTGCAGAGGGATGGTACTTTAGAAACAATTATTATTATTATTATTATTATTATTATTATTATTTTAGAGAGAGGGGAAGGGAGGGAGACAGAGAGGGAGAGAAACAGCAATGTATGGTTGCTCCTCACATGGTCCTCACTGGGGACCTGGCCCGCAACCCAGGCATGTGCTCTGACTGGGAATCGAACTGGGACCCTTTGGTTCCCAGCCCACGCTCAATCCACTGAGCTGCACCAGCCAGGGCCAATTTTTTATGAATTTTTAAAATATCTTTTTCTTTAAAAATATCTACAGAAAAACATTATACTATTTTTATGTAATATGATTTAATTCTTTGTTGATTCACATTATTATGTCAAATTGGGGCAATGTTTATTTCAAGTATGTGAAAGAGTTACTCATTGAAACAAAAATTGTCAGCAGATTATTTCTAGCCACCTGAGTAGAAAAATTACAGGTGTTAATTTTTAATTATCTTTTTTTGAGTACAGAATACATTACTAGGTTTGACATTGATATAACTCAAAACTCTTCTGAAGCTTGCTACTTAAACTCATTCAGGCAACTCATGACCTGCTTAACTCCCCCTTTATTTGTTTTTATTATGATTCTACTTTTTCTGCATTAATATATTCTCATTAAACTTACAATCACTAGTTATCTTTCTATAGGGGATTTATTGAGTCCATTATCACTTGCCAATTCAGGAAGTTCACACAATGGTGGAAATTACTCTCCTTGAGCATTTCCTATCAGAATATCCAATTATAAAAACTTGGTTATTTCTCAACACTTATGTTTTCAGTGCCTTTACAAATAGAAATGAACTATAAGAATGTTAGATTTGGGGATAAAAGGGTTAAGAAATCTAATAATTTGTTCTTCTATTTAATGGATGAAAAAAACATGAAACTCACCCAGAAAGAAAATGGGTTTAAGTTTATGCAAAAAGTTAATATAAACAGTGGCTTCATCCAAAAATTTTGAAAATATATATGTGTGTGTATATAAATACATATATGTGTATATATACATATATGTATGTATACATGTATATATATACACCTATATATGTATATAATTTTCCAGAAAGTATTCAGCCATGGGATATGAAAAATAGAGAAATTTATTGAAGAAGACACAGACACAAGAAACATTGTACACAGGACAGTGATGCCTCAGCCCCCTACAAAGTAGGCAACATGGGACCTCACACGGTCTCCTAGTCACTGTCAGCTGCCCTGTCATACTTTCCTAAATCTCATCAATGGTCTGAAATCGCTTCTGTTTCAAAGGTGATTTCAGTTTTTGAAAAGCCAGAAGTTGTAGAGCACCAAATATGGGCTGTAGGGAGACTGAGTCACTTGGATGATTTGATGTTTTGCCAAAAAACTCTGCACAAGATGTGATATATGAGCAAGCACATTGTCATGATAAAGCTGCCAATTACCAGTTGCTCACAATTGCAGCCTTCTGTTGACCTGAATAGTTCCCATGGAGGACTGTTCAAGCTTAATGCAAAATTGGATGCAGAGTCATTGTTCTACTCACTCAGTCATTTTGAATGTGATGACCACACAGTACACATGCTCACTCAACGGTATCTACTGTGCCCACTGACTAGTACAGTGAAGTCATCATTGTTTATACATGCACATTCCAGTCCACCTTGGCTGCCAGGTTACATCGATGTTGTGCAAACTGTTATTTTAAATTTGTTATATTAACAACAGCTCAACTTTTTCCAGACAGAATATATGCCTATAATATAGATTAATTTTCCTCTGTTAGAACATTTGGTACAGGGCAGATATATCATTTTTAGTTTGTTAGTTTTCTGCTTATCACCGAGTTTGAATTCACAATGTGGTTTTTTATTGTATTTCATGATAATGTTCAAGAATTTAATAACATCAAAGAGTCCTGCTAAATTAATTCATTTGAATAGGCAATTTTATCTCTCCTGTGCTACAATTCTTAATTGCTAAAATCTTCCCTGTATCTCTGGCATCTCCCCACACCCCACTTCTCAGTAAATTGAAGGTGAATGACTGAGGAGGCCCTAATAACCCATAGGTATCCAGATGGTAGTCAATGGCCTTTGATCAGATTCGTATTATACTGTGATTAAGATGACTAAGTGATGGGAATTAAGTATTGTAATAAAATGTTCTCTAATCCAAATTCAAGCAGGTAGAAAAACTGATGTTAGTTTTTGATTTTGGCCTATCCCCACACATATTTAAGACAGCTATGGAAAATCAATCTGAGGGTTTTTATTTTAAGGTTTAACTATTAGCAAAATTAGAATCATATTTCAAAGTTGTTTTTCTGATAATTGCTTAAAAGAAAAAGACTTAACGCACATTTGATTCAGATAGAACATGACATCAATTGGGTACATTTATTTTAACATTTAATATTGCTTTTACAACTTAGTTGAACACTTTTAAAAATAACAGACACAGCCCTGGCTGGTGTAGCTCAGTGGACTGAGTGCTGGCCTGCAAACCAAAGAGTCGCTGGTTCAATTCTCAGTCAGGGCACGTGCCTGGGCTGCAGACCAGGTCCCCAGTAGAAGGTGTACGAGAGGCAACCACACATTGATGTTTCTCTCCCTCTCTTTCTCCCTCCCTCCCCCTCTGTCTAAAAATACATAGAATCTTTTTTAAAAATAAAAATAACAAACAGATATAAATGAGATATAACACATACAAACAACAATGGAAAATAAATGTCGGACATCTAAGATGGCAGAGGAGCAAAGTGGAAGCTATGCTAGCCTCCTCCCAGAACCAATCTGGGATTATAAATAAATTGTAGAGAAATCGTCCAGGATAACCAACTGAGCACTAACTGGAGAGAAGCCTTATAACCACAGACAAACAGAAGAAAGCACTTCACCACGAGACGAGACTAGTAGGCAGTGTGGAGGAGGAGCAAGAGGGCTGCTGGTTGGGCTCCCATGGGCACCAGCTGAAGATCCAGAGGGATAGTTCAGCAGCTGGGGGTTCCCCTGAGAAGCATGGGGTCTGAAACCCAATCTGGGCTCCCCAGCCTACAGCACTAGAGTTGGAAAGGAACCCAGATAACTCCAGCTGTGAAAATCAGCAGGGTTTCCGTCTGCCAGAGAGAGACAGCTAGACAGCCTCTTAAAGGGCCAACACATATAATTTTGTTTGCAGCCACTTATCCTGGGCTCTGGCAGAGAGAGGGCAGAGTGGACTAGAGATACTTGAGGAGAGTCTGGGGTTGGTGGCTCTGCAGGGAGAACTGAAGGAACAGCCATCAGGTCCCCTGGGCTGAGTCATGCCTGTACGGCAGAAGCATCTTTCTCAGGCAGAACACTCCTCTCCACATGGCATCAGCCTGAGGGGAAGCAATAGCCTTGCCTGCAGGAATTGTTCTGCCCCATCCTATAGAGCTTAAGCCTGGCTGCTGATTATAGCTTGATTAGTTTAACTACTAAAGCAGAAAATACAAAGAAGCAGCCAAAATGGGAAAACAAAGAAACAGACCCCAAATGAAAGAACAAGAGAATTCCCTAGATGAAATGGAGGCAAGCAGTTTATCAGACAGAGAGTTTGGAGTAATGATTGTAAGTATTCTCAAAAGCATGAAAATACATGTCACTGGCACTTAGAATTTGCATCACTTTGTAAAAACTGATTTAGTGAGGATGGCTTAAGTACTCTTGTTCTCAAATATTTTGAAAATAAATAATTCTTATGACTGAACAAACAAAAAGAATAATATTGGCTGATACATGTATATTGAGCTTTTAAGTAGAACTGTTAAACTATGTGCTATAAAACATTGCCCTTCACTAAGATTTGCTTTGATGACAGATGAGAAAGTTGTCACACACTCGGGCACAGAGATGGCTCGGGCTATTCTGATGAAATGACGCGTTCCTGAGTTATAACTCGGACCCCCGTGACTGCGCTCGTTATGGCTGCTCAGATTAGCG
Organism: Micronycteris hirsuta; assembly: GCA_004026765.1. Lineage (NCBI taxonomy): Eukaryota > Metazoa > Chordata > Mammalia > Chiroptera > Phyllostomidae > Micronycteris > Micronycteris hirsuta. Next base: position 74,385 of record PVJI01002980.1, read on the forward strand.
CTTCTCCCCTCTCTATTTTCTGGTGGCACAGACAACACACAGGAGCACGGCTGCGCTGTGCGGAGCTTCCGCAGACCGGTGTCGCGCTTCCTTGCCTGGTTTGGATCCTTGAGCAGCTGTCTTTAGAGGAAACAAATTTTCTTGTAAAAGACTTGTAATTTTTATGCTATTGTAAAAGAATGATATTTTGTAATAAATAGCACCACTTTTTTTAAATTTTACTACCAGAGAGCTTCCAATAGTCTTTAAAAATAGTGGTAAGAATGGAAACAAATCCTAATGGCTCAACAACCACTCCTAGGTTTTTAATCTTTCCAAAGCATAATAAAAATCTGGTTTTCAGTTATAAGTATGGCATAGGTCATGGATAATCTTTGCCTCAGACATGTAGGTAGAGATACAAAGCATGATAAAACCTAAAAATATATATATGTGCCCTGTATGAGTAATTTTTCTTTCTATAGTGCAAACTTATGACCTACATGTAATTCTGTTTTAAATCCATGTCATATAGTAGCTAATGCCCCACTAAAAATGCATATTTGTTATGTTTATATGATTTTAAAATATACTGTGAATATATTGTGAGGAGAGTAATAGTAAATAAAGTAAGTGAAGTCATATTGTGAGATATTTGATCATTGTGAATAACAATATGAATAATTTAGAACTTAAAATACACCTCAACAAAATGGAAATTATACAATTAGAAGACTTGTATTTCCTCTTCACTAACCAGTTTCCACATACCAACTTTATAATTTTATCATGAAAATAGTGTTTTCTCTCTGAGGATTGGAAAGTTGTAAATAAGGAGAAGAAAAAAGGAATAATTTCCTCTTGTATTTATTCAGCTTTGCTTAGCATTTTACACTAATAAGTTTTAGGGACTACAATGACTAAAATAAAGGTATAAATTTCAATGTAAAAGCCAAAAAGAATTGCTGTATTATATACTGAATTTGAATAGGCAATCAAAATGTGAATTGATAACAATCAGGTTGTTTTCTAGTGGAAACTTCCATTATTCTGTAATGAGTAAACACAAGAACATGCGCACCAATCAGACAGTGAGTAAAAACCTGGCTGTGATCTCCTCTGACCCAGAAAGCACTCCCGGGAGGGGCGCCCGAGGCTAGGCGGAGCTCCAAAGATAGTCAGCAGTGTTGGTATCTACGTCCATGCAACAAACCTCAACAATTAGCTGCTTTGCAGATCCTACTGTATTTATAGATACAGAACTATCACTAACTACACTTTTATACCTGAATGAAAACTCAGCTATAAGATTTTAAAAAATATCTCATCCTTATGTTTCCCATTTCTGCACAACAGATGTACATTATACAGCGTTATGCATTACAACATATTTTTGTCTCTTTCCTATGAATTGGATCAGCCTGTGTTTTCAAAGTGATGGATTATGAATGTGGTCACAGGACTCCCGTGGACTCCCAGATGGCTAGGGTGGGTGCTCAGGGACACAGATTTGGGAGTTTGGGCTATCAATTCTTTAACCTAGTCATGAAGAATATTTTATTTTCAGGGTAGGAGAATGTAATTCTATTTATTTAAAAAGGCGTGATAGCCCCCAGATATTTGACGTAGAAACTTATCAGAAGGAGATGTTTTCTATTTTTTATAGCTCTCTGATGTCAGTACCACATGAAGAGTGCTTCTCAGATTTTAATAAGTAACATTACTGTGACATTTTTAATGTTTTGTAGGGCAGCTTATAATTGAGATATTTATGATTTTAAAGGTAAAATGGTGAGTTGCTCAAAGTAATCACCCTAGTAGTTAGCATACTGTAGTTTTTCTTTATTTTTTATTTTTTTATAAAATAAGTCTACAAACGAATTTTGTGCCAACCTTATGGCACAAACTAATGTTGTGCTTTATGTTTTTATCACTAACCTGCTACTAACTCTATGTTAAACTACACTTTTATTATTTATGTTATTGTTGTTTTTATTGTCCCTGAAAAATTTAGCGCATTTTTTTCTGTCCACCAAGCTATTCACAGACAAAGTCATTAATCTAAAGTCTGTCCTGCCCCTAATTTGCGGCAGTTTCTCCTCAGTGACACCTGTCAACAAGGTACTTGTGGAAAAAGCACTGACGCAAAAGCACTGACGGGTGTGAAGGTGATGAGTGAACTCAGAAAGCCAGAGACTTGTTCGGAGCCCTTTCCCGCAGTTCTCATTTATACATACATGTGAGATCACTTATTAGAGAAAGGCAAGAACCCAGAAAAAGATCCGTGGTCCATTTGGTTTGCTCTCAAGCTTCTCTTCCAGGACAACACTCTTCACTCTCTTAGCTCTGGCTCTCACTTACTTGCCGAAAACACCAAAAAATCTTGCTTCAGATTCTTTCCTGAGTTTCAAACCCATAGACTTGGTGCCTCTCTTACCCGATACCAAGCATTTCCATGGCCAATCATCCCAGATCCCTGCTGCCTCATTAGTCCCCCCCGCCCCACCAATGTACTTGAGCTTGCTGCAGCCTCTTGAGTGCAGTGATTTAGACTTGAGCAGTTCTGTGGTAGCACCCCTCTTCCCTGGTTTGGTATTCCCAACATGTACTCCAAACTCATGCTTGCTTGCTGTCGTCCTTCTCCCAGCATATTATACAGTTACCACTGTCTCTGGAGAGATTTCTACACCTTTTCAATCCATTGTCTTTCCAAAGCACATGTACTCTACTTATAAATTAAAAACAACAACAAAAAAAAAACACCTTGGTAACTCCCTTGCCCATAGGATCAATGTCATGCTCCTAGGAATGGTGCTTTCCCAATCTACTTCCAACCTACCTCCCCAAAGCCATTCCCTGCTCTATCTAAGCTTCTACAACACTCCCACGCTGCCATCTGGTAATGATTAGTACTTCTTATATAGTTCTTTAAAAATAAATATAAATTGTCCCTTGCACATGGTTCCTCCTGCCATGTGCTTTGCTGCTTTTCTGTCACCCAGAATCCAACCCAAGTGTCACTTCCTTCCTTTGCTATATACTACAGACTTTGCTCTATAAATCAACAGTGCCTTTTTATAACACTAAAATACTTTTTACAATTATCTATATGCAAATAATTGTTTTTATAATTATTTACAATCCCTGCATAATTATCGGCATGTCATTTAATCTAAGTTTCACTTTTCTCATTCTTAAACTGGCAACCATATGAGTGCCTATGTTATAGGTCTATGAAGATTGGAGAGAATAATGCATGCAAAACAAAATGCCTAGCACACAGGAGTCCCAAGTGATGCTAATGTGCTTTTCTCTGTTAGACATTTTATTACTCAAAAAAGCTGATAATTTCTTAAATAAAAGGTAATATTTATATTTTTAACTGCAAGAGATATCTTAATTATTAGCACATAGTATGTACTCAATGTATTTTTACAAAATAGGAAATTATTATTCCTTAATACTTCTATGTTGCTAATTTAGAATCTTGCTTTTTCTTTTCAGAAAGTGTGCATTATACAAATATTAATGCAAACTAGATAATATTACTATTAAGAAGTTATTTAAAACACTTTGCAAACCACTATACATAAGAGATACTGTGAAATAGAGCATCCACTCAATTGTTCTGCCTTTTGTTGGGAATCTTAGTGATCAGTCTTCTAGCATGCTAATTTTGTAAATACTAATATCCACCAATTCAATTACAAGTCTACATGTTGTCTGAGGCACCACACTATGAAAAAGATGATCATTTTCAGTTTTAAACCCAAACCCATATTATGCCCTTGGTTAATTAATCCATCCCATTAATGTCTGACCCTACCTAATTACCAGTATGGAGCTAAGGAGAGTGGTCTAATTGCAATGAGATGGAAAAACAGTAAGTGGTTATTGAATACAAAGAAAGAGTCCCTCCTTTACCTGGTCTGCCTTTATTTCCATGTGCCTAATTTCGCTGGGTTCCATGCTGCTAGGCTACGATATAAATGTTATTGCATCATAAATGTTCTGCCTACTTCCTCATGGACCTCCGTTCTGCCCACAGCTGTTGTCAGCACAGCAGACCTAGTGCTTCTTTTAAAGGATACATTATATCATAGTGCTGCTCTATTTAAAACATTCCAATGATTCCTAGTTGAGTTGGAGTAAAAGCCAAAGGCTGCTCCAGCCATGCTGGCCTTTGATGTTTCATGGACACAGCAGGCATAGTCCCAGCACAAAACCTCTGCCTTTGGGACTTCCACTCCCCAGGAAGTCCCTCATCCAGATTTCTCACTCACCCCGTAAGTCTCAGCTCACAGATCAGGCCTTTCCTTTAGCAATTTTTATTTCCTTTTCTCTTTTTATGTTTTAATGTAACATATCTCTCACATATTATTTATATAGCACATTATCACATATTTAATATTCAATACAGCACATCAAAACATTCATTTTACTTTTTATCTGTTGTCTATTACTCTCCTACCACTAAATTTTTAGCTCACTTCAGGCAAGGATTTTTATTAATTCAGTTAATTCCTGAATCTCCAGGCAGATATATTATAGACTCTCAATAAATATTAAATGAATGACTTAATCAAAAAATGAAAAAGCAAGTTAAGAATAATTAAGCTTAAGTATGGTCTAGGTTTTAAGTTATTGTGTATTTCTGTACAATCACTAATAATAATAATCAAATGTATAACAATTAACATATCTTTAGCTCCTTGAGAATTGATAAATTAATGAACTAATACATTCTAAATTAAAAAATTAAATAATATTAAATAGAATATGAGAGAATAGTTATATGACCTTAGTTTTTGCCAATATTTTAATGCAATCCAAAAGTCCCAGATTTATAAAAGATTAGATATTTTTGTCTGAGTAGACATTTATCTATATGATAATAAAAATATATTTAAAATATCATAAATAAAATCTGAAGACCAATGTTAGACTTCAAAATTATAATGTTTACCACAGTTTAAGGGTAAGGAGTATATAATAATTTTAAAATCAGATTTATGAGTTGTCCAGAAAGTATCCAGCCATGTACTATGGAAACTACAGACATTTATTGAAGAAGATTAAGATACAAGAAACATTGTACACAGGACAATGAAGCCTCAGTCCCCTTCAAAGTAGGCACCTTGGGACCTCACACACTTCTCCCAATAGCCATCAGTTGTCCCATGCCTGTCTTGTTTTCCTGAATCTCATCAATAGTCTGAAATCTCTTCCCTTTTAAAGGTGATTTTAGTTTTGAGAAAAGCCAGAAGTCACAGGACATCAAATCTGGGCTGCAGGGGAACTGAGTCACCTGGGTGATTTCATGCTTTGCCAAAAAACTCTACAGGAGACATGATGCATGAGCACACATGTCATTGTGATGAAACTGCTAATTGCCAGTTGCTTCTAGTTGCTGCCTTCTGAATCATCGGAATAGTTTCCACAAAGGAATGTTCAAGCTTAATGCAAAATGTGATGCAGATTCATTGCTCAATTCCCTCAGTCATTTTGGATTTGACAGCCACACAGTACACAGCATACTCAGCAGCGTCTACCAGACGCACTGACTAGTACAGGGAAGTCGTCATTGTTCACACATGCGCATTCTAGTCCACTCTCCTTGGCTGCCAGGTTACACTGATGTTGTGCAACTGTTCTTGTTATATTAACAATGTCTGAATTTTTTTGGACAGGCCTAATTTTTGTAGTATAATTTGTTTTTAAAATTACTCCTGTTTAAAGTGGGCAATTTGATGTTTTGGCATATGTATGCATCAATGAAACAATCACTAAAGTTGAAGCAATGAATATCTTTACCCCAAAAGTTTTCTTACGGCCCTTTGTAAATATCTCTTCCTCTCAGCTATTCCCATGGCCCACTTATTGTCCCCAAGGTGATGCTATGGATTGGATTGCATTCTACCAATATTGAGTCTTCTAACTCATGACATGGTATATCTCTTCATTTATTTAAGTTTTCTTTAAAACTCTCAGTAAAGTTTTGTAAATGTCACTTTACAGATCTTTCACATCTTTTGCAAGATTATAGCTATTTCATATTTATGCTATTGTAAAAATGTTTTTGAATTTTCAATTTTTAATTATTTGCTGCTAGTACATAAAAATAAAATTTATTTTCCTATATATTTTATTTCATACAGTGTTGCTGAATTCACTCATTTATGTCTTCCAATAACTTTTTTAGTAAATTCTATTAGATTCCTTACATAGATGCATCTGTCCTATGTTCTGTGAGCAAAGGCAGATTAACTTCTTTCATTCTGTTCTGCATGCCTTTTATCTTTCACTTGCCCTGGCCCATTAGCCAGAACCTCCAGTACAGCATTGGACAGGGGTGGTGCGAGCAGACTTGCCTTTATCCTGATTGTGGGGAGATTAATTCAGTCTTTCATCGTTAATGTGATATTAGTTGTAGATTTTTCATAGAAACTTTTTGTCAGGTTAAGCAAGTTTGTTTCTATTCCTATGTTGCTGAGGTGTTATTTTATTTTATTCTACTATATATTTTTTTTTTGAGAAACAAATATCCTATACCCTTCAAATGTCTGAGATTCTAGAGCATTAGTATTTCTTTAGTAGATGTTTGGTAAATTTCATAAATGAAGACACTCAAGTTTGAATTTTTCTTTGTCAAAACATTTTTAACTATAAATGCAATATTTTTTTAAAAGTGCCATGTGTGCTGTTTATTATTTATATCATCTTAACTTTGGTAGCTCCTGTCCTTCAAATACTTTGTTTACTTTATCTAGTTGTTTAACTTTTTGGTATAAAATTGATCATAGTAGTCTCTTATTATACTTTTAATATCTGTATAATCTGTAGTGATATTACCTATCTTGTTCCTGATATTAGTAATTTATGTCTTCTCTTTTCCAGTTCTTTTTTTCTAATTCTTATTTATCTTTGTTGTTCATTTTGGATAATTCTATTGTATGTTTTCAATTGCATTCATCTTATTTTTCTGCAGTATCCATCATGATCCTATCTAATGTATTTTTCGTTTCACATATTATAATTTTAATCTCTAGAAATTCAATTTAGGCCTCCCCCCGTATCTACTTAACTTTCTCATTAAATAGAATACAGTTTATAAAAACTATTTTAATATCTTTGGTAGTATATTCTAACATGCATATCCATTCTGGATCAGATTCAATTCATTGATTTTTTTCCTCCTGATGTTTGATCTTATCTTACTTTTCTTTGCTTGCCTGGTAATATTAGATTTGTTGCTAGATGTCCTATATTTTACCTTATGAAGTGTTGAATTTTTTTAACTGTAAATATTCATTAGCCTTAGTATAGAATGCTATTAAGTTACATGAAAACTGTTTGTTTCTGTCATATCTTGCCTTTTAAATTTATTAGACAAGACCAGAGAGCTGTTTAATCTAAGGTCAGTCACTTCCCTCCAATGACAAAAGACCCTTCTAAGTGCCTTCCCTAATGTCTCATGGATTAAGTTTTCTAGTGTAGCCAGTCGGCCTCCACTTCTGGGCCCACCGACCTCCACTCCTGAGCAATGTGGACTGACCCCTGCAGCCGTTTCCGTTGGTTTTTCCTGGACCCAGGTAGTTTCCATTCACACAGGCACCAAATAGGACTCTGCTGAATACTCAAAAGTGATTCTCTTTAGAGTCTTAGAGTTGTCTGTGTTTGCATCTCTTCATTACTCTTCTCTGGGAGCACTAGCAGCCTTGGTCTCCCTGGGCTCTCGCTGAGGTCTCTGCGCCTGAAGGAGATTCCTGGGCTCTGTCTGGATTGTTCCTCTGTGGCATGGCCTTGAGATGTCCTCACGGCAGGACCCACGAGCTCACCTCATTTGTTTCCCAACACCCAGGGATTGCTCTCCTTAGTTGCCTAAGTCCAGCACTCTGACATTACTGGATTTTTTTTTAATTACAGTATATTTTCCACTTTTTTTTATTATTTCTAGATAGGAGGGTAAATTTCTTCCCATTTATTCTGTCTTGGTTTGAAACAGAATTCTCTACAAAGATTTTTAAAAATAACAAATAACCCTGTGGAAAAATGAATAGGCTTCTTGGAAACATGGAGACCCAAATGGCTAATAAAAAAGTTATTTATCATGTGATACCATTTTTCCCAGATAGATGGAAAATTAAAATAAAGATGACTTTCTATTGTTAGCAAATTTGTGGAAAATAAGCACTTTAATATCCTAAATAATACAAACTATTTTGGGAAGTCTGATAAAATATATTAAAAAATTTTTTTAAATCCCTCACACACCATTTGACATAGTGATTCCTTTTCAGAGACTCTCACCTCAGGATTAAAAAAAACACATAAGAGAGCAATAATCATATCACTGTAGTCACAAAGCAGTGGTCGGCTCCTCAACATCCATAAAGAGGAGGACGGTCAATTGTATTGGTAAACTACCCATGTTACTAAGTTCTGTCTCATCGACCTTCACAAGGAATAGCCATAATATATTGTTCAGTTAAAAGAGAAACTTGCCAAGCAACATGAATAATATGATCATTAAAAAAATAGATCAGTTAACTGAACTAACAAGCCAAATGGAAACAGACTCGGAGAGCAGCTGCCAACCCTGGGGGCGGCATCGAAGGGCGGAAAGAGCGTACGGAAAAGAACTCGGGGGCAAGCAGCACAGTGCAGTGACTGTAGGGGGAGGCAGGGGGCAGGGGTGGAGGGGGGTGGAGGGGGTTAGATGGTAATGAAGAAATACAATAAAATTAAACCTTTTAAATATTAAAAAAGAAATACGTACAAATTTAATAATAGAAAAGAATGGACAAGTGAAAAGATAAACATCATGTATTTAACTTTCAAAAGGTGTTTTGGAGCGGTGTCATGGAAAGACTATTAATTTTTTTATTATTTATCTTTTATCACATTACTTGTTATACTTAGCAAGTGTCACCTCAAAATTAATAAAAATTAATTACAATTTTAAAATCCCAGGAATGTTGCCAACCAGTGTGCAATGTAATTTGCTAAGATTCACATACATATTGAAAGAAAATCAATAAAGAAGGCCACTTTAATGTGTATGCGATGAAACCTGGAAAGGTAAGAAAATATACCATTTATCTAGAATTGCAAGTAAAGTTACTTAGCAGATGAATGAAATAAGAACATTGGCCAATAGGGACAATTTAACATTTATTATTAAAATAAGATACTGGAAGTTATAGGAGCATTTAAAAAAAACTTTAACATATCTTGTAGCTTTAACCTGTGTTGCTCATTACCTGAGGATATTACCATGCAATTTTAAATGGGACTACTGATTTGAACTAATGAACTGATATTTTGTTTTCCTTGTTTATATACCTCTCCTAAATGAATTGAATTTGAAAAATTTTTGTGAGTATTCCTTTTCTTTGCCTTCTTATTTTCTTTTTTATTAAAAAAATATCTGATTTTGAACTGGGTAATGCCTCCTCCCCATAACTCTTTTGGTTTTTGTTGGCATTTTATTAATTTTTACTTTTATGAAGTGATGTACATGAAGCTTCTATTTTATCATATGTATTTCACTTTCCAGCTGCATTCCTACAAAATCTTCTCTTAAAACTCAATATTTTTGTTTTATTCATTTTTTCATAGACCTTCATTTCATAACAATGATATTATGATCATTAAGTCTAAATACGCTCTGGCTGAAGATTCATTTAGAATTGGATCTTTTCCAGATACTCAGTCAGGAATAGCTTCACTCTTGACTCTTGGGTAAATGTGCTATACAAAGAAGCAGCCCTACACTGATTTGTGGCTATGAATCTTCCTGAATTCCTCAAATCAGGGTTTGCCTGATTCTCACCCAAGACCATAACCTTTCAAGGATAAATAGCCAAAAGCAAATTTATCATATTTTATAAATTTACTGTAGTTCAAAGATTCTTTACCACTTTTAAAAACTATAGGATAGATGTATTCACACAAATATAATCCTTCAGAATTATCTTTTAAGTTAAAATTTTCCAAGTCCTAAAAGTGGATACAAGAGCTCTGTCTTATGGTTTCAGATAAGAAATCTTGTCATCTTTCATGGAAAAAAGAAGAGCTAACATTTCTCTAGCACAGACATTAACAGTATGTGCTAGACACCATCTTAGCAATGTAGATGTTTTTTATTTATTTAGTCCTCCCAAAATCTCTACTATTGTGTTTATTACTATTCCATTATCTATCTGTCTATCTCTTTATTCCATTGTCTGGATTAGAAACTTTAGGCCCAAAAGCTTAGTGTTGTACCTTAAGCCACAAAGATAAATGTCAGTGCCTAGGTCTGACTTGGGGCAATAGGGTCACACTTTCACATTCGTAACTGCTGCATGATATCCTCTCTCCAGAGCCCAATACAGTAATACATCAATACAATACAATAATACATTATTTTTTTGCTTAATTTTAAACTTAACTCTTTTGAAAATTGGCATAGTACCAAAAAATATTTTATCATGAAATTAAACAACCTAAATGCCACCATTGTGCAATAATGCCACAATCATGCTGTTGTTATGTCCGAGCCCTGGTGTCCTGTATTATCCTTGATGTAAAGGTTGAGTTTTGTTGCAACTCAGAACACAGAGAAACAGATTTTCCTCCCACCACTCTTTGAATTATAAAAGGGAGTGAGAGGTACTGTCTGTTTCAGGCCATGTCCCTCAGAGAGCCAGGGACAGGGCTGCACGTGAGGATTGCCAGGCTTTAGTTCCCACAGACAGAGGGTGGGTCCTCTCTTTTCATCTCATGAGTAGGCCAATGGCTTTCAAAATGTGGACAGGGATGACGGTTTGGTGGCTATTTTTTTTTTAGGTTTGAAGTCACCATGAACATGGCCGGAAATAATTCAAAATGAGGAAATTAGATGAAAGAATACTTTTTGAAAGAGAAACACTAAATGGAAGATCATGTTGCAGTCATGTTTCTACAAATAGAAATTATGCAAAAATAGCATATTTTATGCATAAGAGCTAAAAGAGGTCTTACGAGCTAACTGGTTTACATGAATAATTTTGACATAACAATTTCATCTAATCGCACTGTGAATTTAGATCTCTTCAGGCTTCATACAGTTGATTTCCAACGTATCAACAAGTGACTCTGCTGTCATTGTTGCCCATTTTGTTATAATGTGAGCCACTCAACCCCATATCTCTGTGCTCTGAATTTCTGTTGCTCTTGCTAACCCTTTCCTGACTCCTTTACATGTCTTCTGTACTTTTTAAATTTTTGCATAATCACATATTTTATATAAACCTCGGGCTGCTGTCTGTTTTACTTTTCCATTCACCTCATCCTTGACGTCAGTTTTCATTTTCTTTCTAATTTTATGCAAACATACATGTATGCCAGTGTGCATGTGTGAACATAATGTTACCTAGAGGCTCACAGTGTAGTTTGAGTTGTCACCAAATCTTCAACCGTGGAGTCAGGTTTTATTTATTTATTTTATTTACGTATTTAGTTTTTTCAAGATAAGAAAATAGAAAGTAAAGAAAAGAAAGGTGACTTATAAAGTCACACAGACAGAATACAAACCAGAACTCAGAATTTCTGTCCGCAGGCCTAGAAAGCAGCTTATCTAATTTCTACATTTATCTGTATCATTTGCATATTTGAGATAATTCTTCGTCAAAAAACTAACATGCACATATTTTTCACACATGCCAAACACACTTCCACTGCCACTAACACCACCATCAACAACAGCAACAGCAGGAATGCCAGTTTGGCAACAAGGCAATATGACATTCTGTCATTTCCCTTTCTGTTTTCCAAAAGAACACAGGGATTTGGAAGGACAGCCCCGTTACAGCCCGCAATAATGTGTGTAGAGTAAGGGACTTGGAGCTCTGATTCAGAAGTTTATGCTCTTTTGATTTCCACATGCCTAATTTCTGAATGGGATTAGGCTGACAAGATCTTAGACATGAGGAAAATAAAATAGAAATAATTTCACTGAGACAATGATGAGAAATGTAAGACCTTTAAAATGTTTTCTACCACTACATCCCTGCTTGTGAGTTGTCTCGCATTCATCACTTAACCTCCGAGTCTGTAAATGGGACTAATAATCCTGCAAACTTTCATCCTCCACTGAGGTGCCATAAAGATGACAAGGGCTCCTTGAGGATCTCATGTGCGTATGCAAAAGGCTTGAGCAGTCTCCTCCCTCTGGTGAGAAGCAAAATACTTTTCTACCACCATGATTTTTTTAAGCTTGCATAGATTGCTTTAACTTGGTAAAAAAAATTTAAAAAAAAAACAGTATTTCATAGCATCATGAATCAAAATCATATCCTTATTAGGCTTTTAAATATATCTTACTAGTTAGAGCAGTTTTAGGTTCAGAGAAGTGCAGAGATTTGCCACACTCTCCATCCCAACTTGGCATAGCTTCCTTGTTATCATTAACATTCCCCATCAGAGAGGTGCATGCCAACACCAGCATTATCACTCCAAGTCCGTAGTTCCGATCAGGGTTCGATCCTGGTGTTGTACATTGTTTGGACAAATGTACTATGACATGTGTTGCTCTAGACTGAATGTTTATGTCCCCCTAAAATTCATGTGTTGAAATCCTAATCCTCAAGGTGATGGTGTTAGGAGGTGGGGTTTTGGGGGTGATTATATCATGAGGCTGGAGCCCGCATACATGAGATTAGTGTGGTTAGTAAAGAGACCCCAGCAAGATCCCTCACTTCTCCTGCAGTGTGAAGGCACCTAAAAAGAAGTCCATTCATGAACCAAGAAATATGTTCTCACCAAACACTGAATCTGCCACCTCCTTGATCTTGGACTACCCAACATCTAGAACTATAAGAAATAAATTTCTGGTTTTTATAAGTCACTCAGTCTATCATATTCCGTTATAGCAGCCTGAGTGGACTAAGACATATACCCACCATTATTGTATTATACAGATTAATTTCACTGCTAAAATTGTCTGTGTCCCACATATTTATCCATCCCTCTTCCCTAACCCCTGGCAACCACTGATCCTTTCACTGTGTTCATAGTTATACCTTTTTCAGAATGTCATACCGTTGGAGTCAAATAATATATAGCCTTTTCATATCGGCTACTTTCATATATATTTAAATTTCCTCCATGTCTTTTCATTGCTCGAAAGTTCATTTCTTTTTAGTACTGAATAATATTTCATTGCCTAGATATACCGCCATTTGTTTATACATTCATCTACTGAAGGATATCTTGGTTGCCTCCAAGTTTTGGTAATTATGAGAAAAGCTGCTATAAACATTCACATGCAGTTTTTGTGTGGACATAAATTTCCAACTCCACTGGGTAAATCCCAAGGAGTACAATTGCTGGATCATATGGTAAGAGTGTGTATTGTTTTGAAAAAAAGCACCATCCTGTTTTGCCGAGTGGCTGTGCCATTCTTCATTCTCACCAGCAAAAGATCAGAGTTTCTGTTGCTTTACATGTTCGCCATCATTTAGTGTTGTCATTGTTTTGAAGTTTTGCCATTCTAATAGGTGTGTAGTCGTATCTCATTGTTTTAATTTGCAATTGCCCGATGGCATATGATGTTGAGTACCTTCTCATATGCTTAGTTGCAATCTGTATATACCGTATTTTTCAGACTAGAAGATGCACTTTTCCCCCCCAAATTTGGGAGGAAGATGGGGGTGCATCTTATAGTCCAAATGTAGCTTACCTGGCTGTTTATATTTATATTGTTGAAATGTTATATTATTTACGTTATTAAATATTTTACCACATTTTTTGCTTCAAAATATTTTTCCCTATTTTCCTCCTCTAAAACCTAGGTGTGTCTTATGGTCCATTGCATCTCATAGTCCAAAAACTATGGTAATCCTTGGTGAAGTATCTTTTCAGATATTTTGTCCATTTTATTTTTTTTATAGTCACTGAGCACATGTTTATTGATTTTAAAGAGAGTGGGAGGGAGGGAGAGAAACATCGATGTGAGAGAGAAATATTGATTAGTTGCCTCTCGTACATGCCCACTGGGACCAAGGACCAAACCTGCAATTTAGGCTTATACCCTGACCGAGAATCAAACCCATGGCCTTTCAGTTTACAAGACAATGTTCGGACCAACTGACCCACACCAGCGAAGGCTCTTTTGTCCATTTTTAAATTGAGTTGTTTGTTTTCTTACTGTTGAGTTTTAAGAGTTGATTGCATATTTTGGATAACAGTCCTTTATCAAATATGCCTTTTGAAAATATTTTTTCCTACTCTGTGGCTTATGTTCTCATTCTCTTGAAATCCTGATTGACTTTTTAATTTATTCTGCATTATTTTTCAGATTTTTTTTTTTAGTTTTGAAATCAGTATTGCATTGATAGTTATAATGAATAAACATTTCTTTGTGATGCTTAGGGAGGACTTGACAGTTTGTCCATTATTTGTATATGTAAATATACTACAATTTTACCCTAAATAGAGAAAAAAACAGATGTCCATACATCAAGAAAGTTTGGGTGGAAACCCAAAACTCTACTTGTGTTGCAAATAATTTAGAGCAATCACAAGAGTAATTTGCCACAAGTTGAATTCTCTTTCTTCATGTGCACATCATTGCCTGTATAAACATCAGTCTATCACTTAGAACTGTATAGGTCTGTAAGTCAACAAGATTTACAAATATGTTTTTAGCTTTTCAGAACAAGGCCATTACTCAAATTGAGTTCTAAGCCTCAAAATGGCTAATTTGCAAACATCAGGTGAATTAAGTTTAGAATTAAGTGTGTTTTAAAAACATATACAGATCAGACCTCCTGAAAGAATATTCTGGTTCATTGTAAAAGCAATATCTGGGTACGTGTTTTTAATCTATAAATTATCTGGAGAGTGATAGAGGAAAGAGAACCATAGATCTGCTCTGTACTTACTGATGCTCTGGAAGCAATATCCGTGATGGTGCAGAAGAGAGCCAATTAATGGCTTTTGTGGTTTGCTAAATGCCTGAGTAAAGTTGAGGTGTTGAATAACCACAAAAGCCCTTTGCTGCCACTATAGGCCTAAGACTCCAATTGCACTTTATATTCTATACTAGCATTAAAGCTGGTAAAACTAACCAAAGCATAAATCTCTTCAAAACATTCTCTTTCTCCTCAAGAGGGTTTGGATACTATTTTTTAAAGCTCTTTTTTTTTAATTTCTATTTATCTCAGTGGCTCGGTAGCAAAGAAATACATAAAAGGAGATGGCTTGCAAAGCAAAGTGCTAACAATGTGTTTTATGAAGAAATTATTATGGAAATAGATAAGGAGACAACCCATTTCTATTCTATTGTGTTTTTTTTTAAGATTTTATTTATTTTCAGAGAGAGGAGAAGGGAGAGAGAAAGAGCAATGTATGATTGCCTCTCACATGGCCCTCACTAGGGACCTGGCCCGCAATCCAGGCATGTGCCCCGACTGGGAATCGAACTGGGACCCTCTGGTTCCCAGCCCGCGCTCAATCCACTGAGCTACACCAGCCAGGCTCTATTCTATTGTGTTTTTATTCTACAGTAGGAAAGTGAAAATTCAGTAGCTGGCCCTACTTTTGGTATCCAAAATAGCTTTCTCCATGAGGAAGTCTGGAGGAGATACCTTGGGGATTTTAATTCAATGATTATGACGACTTTTTAATTTTCCAGATATGAAAACGAGTCCAGAAATGACTTGTTAAAGTGACAAAACTAGTTAAGAGTAAAACCTGAATTCTGTCCTTACTCCTACTTCTACTGTTGCATGTGCTACTATGAAAGTCTTCTACAATAATTCAGTTTCTGTAGAAGAACTGAGTGACATCCCCTCAGCTCCAGTCCCTCATCCACTTTCCTGAGGGATCCCTCCAAAGCCTGTCCATGGTGCTGCCAGTCTGTGAGTACCGGTTGTCTGGAGAACCCAGGCTCCAGTCTCCCACTGTGTCCCATCCCCATGTCCTCCTACTGCCCGCCTCAGACACGATGCTTTAGGAATATTGTGTTATTGCCTGTTCCCTAACCCTACCACTTTTTTCTCATGGCTTCATAAATGTATGCATGGAAGTCAGCCTGAATTGTTCTTTTTGGCCTCTAACTAACAACTTTTTACTTCTTTCTTTTTGATCCCTAGATGCCTCCTGTAAAGGTATTTATTTTCCCTTTTATGATTAAGAGACTATGTCTTTCATCTCTTTTATGTTTTCTCAAGCAAGGTACTTAAAGAGCTGAGTGTCTACCCAGAAGATAGGCTACCCACATAGGAGGAAATCATGGCACACTTTAAAAATTCCCAATTTAAAAAGGCTGCTTGTTGACAGATAATATTCTATCTCCATTTTTTTAAGAATAAAGAGAGACAAGAGGGAAACACATTTACTGTTCTGCCCTGTTCCATTTTTTTCAAAGTGTATCACTATCTGAAATACTTATTCTTTTGTTTGATTTTTTACTTTTCTTTTTCTGGATCTCTTTCCCCAAATTAGAATGTAAGCTCAACGAGGGCTCTCTTGTTTACTTATCCTCAGTGCTTGGGGAAAATATATAAACAAATAAGCATGTTTGTCATTTTGAATCTATATATCTCTCTCTATATATAATGTTAATATATCTATTAATATTATTTTTTTCACCTAGGAAAGCAATAAAAGAGTCCCAAATGCTCCTTTCTTGGTTCTTGGCCTTGTCATGTTTGTACAGTTTCAATACAAGTCTTGCTTTCTGTCCCCAGCACTAAATGGTATGAGCCTGTGCTGCTGGTACTCTAGACTTTAGAACAAAATAATGGTCTCACCTTCAGACAGAGGACAGGAGTATTGTCAATACTCCTGCATTTCATAGGAAATAAAGAAAAACTGAAGCTCTTTTTGGCTTATCTCTACCTCTTGAGAGCCTATAATTTCTCTCATTAGGATAAAAACCAATAGAGTAGAACCTTCATCCCAGAGCACAGGACTAATGTTGGAACAATTAAATGGTTACCTTCTCCCAATCAGAGTTTGCAGAATGAATTTTAAAAATGAGTGTGGAGTGGGGTTGGGGAAGATTGTTACCTGAATGTTAGTTCTTTTTTTTATTTTATTTTTTTATTGTTCAGTTACAGTTGTCCCACCTTTTTTCCCATTGCTTTCCCCTGCCCCTCCCCCTACCTGCTCCCATAGTCAACCCCATTGCCCTTGACCATGAGTCCTGTATTCATGCTCCTTGACTTGCCCCTTCCCCTTCTTTCCCTCTCCCCCCTCCCCTCTTGTCACTGTCAGTTTGTTGTTTATTTCCATGTCTGGTTCCATTTTGCTCGTTTGTTTTGTTGATTAGGTTCCACTTATAGGTGAGCGCATATGGCATTTGTCTTTTACCACCTAATTCTTGATAGCACTTCTCCCATGTCTTTGATGAAAGGACTTAATGTGTACAGGCATCTCGGTAGGAAGGCTGAATGGTCTTGAAGTACCTGATATTGGAAGTGATTCCAAGAAAGAAGGCATTACCTTTACTCTTTGAGGTGCAGGGTTAGAGAATAAAGAGATCCAAGACCTGAAAGGAGCCTTGGAAAAGGACCATCAAGTCCCATGGATATTGAGAGGATCTGGTGGCTTCCCGCAGTGAATCCCTTCTGTAAAACGGGATTGATTTTGACTACCTGTTGTGCAGGTTCGTTGTGTGGAGGAAGGGAGGAGGGGCTGCCTGATTCCGCTGACTCAAGCGCTATTGAGGAGAGCTATGGAGATGACCTGTGAGATTAGGAAATTTGGGGAGAAGCCTCAAAACAGAGAGGTGACCTGATCACCCTTCAGAGGAGCAGCCCTGTGTGCCAGTCGCTCTGCATGGGCCCATTACAGCAAAGAATCCAGGTCTTCCTGCTTAGAAGTCTGATTTTGACAAAGAGGCTCCAACACAAGACCTTTTTGGATGCTGACCAAATCCACCTCACAGATAGGCAAACACAATCTACTATCCATCGAAAGACCTTACCTGAGCAAATTGAGGAAGAGAAACCCCATTGAATTTCCCAGCAGATGATTCCCACTGAGGCAAAGTCAGTGGAAACAAGGAAAGGGAATAAAGGACATATACCAAGGTCTTCAACTCCCAAGCTTTGTTCTTTTCACTCTGCAATCATGACATTTCATGTCACTACATGGAACTTTCATATATATATGAACATCATTTTTTCAACTATTTATTTCACTGTATTGCAGTAATGTATTATAAGTTCATTTCTTCACTTACTGACCATGAAAGTAAAATTTTTATCAACTGTTCCTTCCTTTCCCTTCCTAAGTGTTCAATAGCTGGCATTCCTCACTTGACATCCTTCATCCCAGCCAGGGACTCTCATTCCTGCATGTTTGGGCTCATCGGCTGTGCTGTGTTCCCCATTCCCCTCTGGTACATGGTTCTGCTCTCCTCTAATACATTGTCTGAAAGTGGCACTTATGTTATATTTCAGGACTGCTCTATTTTAATCTTATTTAATATTCAGGTAGAATACTATGCAAAGATTTTTTTAGATTAAATTTGTAGGTAACTGAAGCTGCCAAGTAAAAAGGTCACTGAAAAAAAAGGGAAGGCACAACATATTTTATACTCTCTTCACAGAATTTTTAAAAAGTTACCATGACTGAGTAGGTGGTGGTTTTCCTGATTAGGAAGAAAGTCAGGAAGGAATCATTACAACATTTTCATGTGGGAGAAAGAAAGGAGAACTTCTAGGAGAAGTTTCCTTTAATTTTTTAAGTTGGTTTTAGAGAAACAGACAGAGAAAGAGAAACATAATTTGTTTTTCCAGTTACTTATGCATTCATTGGTTGATGCTTATAGGTGCCCTGACCAGGTAGGGGTCAAACCCACACCCTTGATGTATCAGATGATGCTCTAACCAGCCGAATACCTGGCCAGGACTAGGAGAGATTTTCTAATGAGCCATCAATCTAAATAGCTATTCTCAGTTAAAACTTTTATTTCTGAAACAGAAATGTAGAGTTCAACATTTTTTTTCAATAAAATAAAATGTAAAAAGTAGTAGCCACAAAAGCACTAGTACAGTATGGGGAATAAATTATTTTTTAAAGCAACAAAAGGAGTCAAAGTTGAATTGAGCATACACCCATTCAGAGAATATTAAAAAGCCTCCTCTCCTGGTCTAGGCATTGTACTGAAACGGTACTTGCTCTGACATTTCAGAAGCATGCGTAGGAACCTTCTCATACATTCACCTAAGCTCCGCGGCTCAGAGGCTTTCCTCTGCCCTGTCTCTAGGACCTACCTCAGTTCCTGGCACTTACTTGCTGCTCAAAAATTCACTGACTAAATAAAAGGACGATTTGTTTTAGCAAAACTCCTTTAAGCGCTTTTAAAAATCTCACTGGTGAGATTCACTAATATCTTGAATATATCAATTTTATGGGTAACAGAAGGCCTGGAATTTTAAGGTTATTGACTAAAGCCACTCATATGGCCTATTTCCTCTCAACACAGAATTTTTATGCACAGAATTTGCACTCTTCTCTAAATGTATCCTTATCATGAAGATTTCTTTGTTACGAGGAATTTGGACCTATTGGATCAATGTATTGATAAACATCATCAAGTCTTTGTTAACAAAGAGTTCATTTTTTATACCTGTAAATTAAGGTAGATATAGTAAGCCAAAGTTTTCATTGATGCCTATTTCATCTTAAAATGCAGTTAGAGATCCTGTATCATGTGCACAATAACTTGCCAAGTAGATTCGCTGAAGAAAATATAGTCGTTTTGACCGTACCTACAAAAATGGAACTTGGTATTTTTAGAAAGCAGCCCAACTCTCTCATGTAATACTATCTAAATATTTACCTACTGCTCTCAATTTAAACTAAGGTAGTGACGGACTGGATAAACTAGGGTGGGTGAGGGCATGACACCAAACACATGAGTTGTTTGGGGCCCACTCTAAAGGTCTTGGTTCCTAGACCTCATATGTAAGTGGCCAATGGTTGCTAAGGTAAAACAAGACAAGATAGAAAATAATCCCTTTCAATAATCCTGCAAACCATCTATATAATGTCTGTATAATTATCTTATTTTTTATGCTTGTTTCATAGTGTGCAATATAACTTTAATAAGAAAAGGAGAAAACATTCTTGAATAACAAACTACCATAACCAGCAGCTCTATATAGAAAATATACGATATTTTTACTTTGTGTTATTCAATCTCCTTTGATGAATAAGCTTTATGAAGCCTTTACAGACCTTATGCGAAATCATGCACCAAGCAGATTCTTAATAAATCTTAATTGACTGTTTTTTGATCATATTTTGTTAATGAGTTTTTCTGGTCCCTAGCCTGGGCTGATTAAAACTCACCCTGTGTTGGCTAAGAGATTGTCTAAGATGTTTTGCTAAATAATATTCAGCACAGCTCTAGTTGTTTTCTGAAATAACTTTCTACCCATTTCAACTTAGCTGCAGATTTGATGTGGACACAGGACCCATTACCTCCCACATTTTCTTGTTTATTACTCTGATGAAAGTGTCCTAACCTCGCTATTTATAAGGGCTGAGGAAATCCCAGGTCACTTTGTCATGGCCCAGATAGGGTACAGTCTGCATTTCATTCTCTCCTGATACCATCTGAGTAGTCTTGGCATTGGTAGAGCCAAATATACATTCACATGTTACCAGTGGTTATAATCACAGTTTTAATGTGCAGCAGCAGTGCCCAGCATAGTCTTAGAAAAGGGAATTTGGCGGGGAAAAGGCCTCTCACAGTGCCTCCAGGTAGCCTGTCTTTACCTGTCACTACCTGGCATCGATATGCAAGTGAAATAATCTTCCCAATTTGTATTTGGGCAAAATGCCATCACAGCAGATGGACATGAGTGTATATAACTGGGAAATTATGCATATACGTTAAATATGCAGACTATGAGCATGAGTCCTTTCTAGGAACATCCAAACATCTGTCTGCTCTGAGCTTTTGTGTGTGCTGTTCAGACCACATGTCGCCACAGCAGGAGGGCCTTGTCAAAGCTGAGGGGAGGAGCACTCATGGGTTCCATGAAAACTAGTGCACAGGGCACACTTACCTGCCCCGAGCAAAAGGAACATACAAGTACTGTGAGTGTATTTGTTATGATTTCAAGATAGCACAGTTTGTTTCTTTAGTGGCAAAAAAGCAAAATCTCAGGATAGTACAGGAAAATTAAAATTTGGATCAATTTTAAAAATGAATTTGTGTGATATGCTTCTGGTGTTTAGGCCTTGATAGAATCATTTAAAGGTTCACATTACTTATTTAAATTGCTTTTGTCTGAAACCCAAGCAGTTATACCAATCAGCATTTTTAAAGCAACTTCGTAACTCATCTTGCAAGGCAAGGACTATTTTTAGACTGTGTAGGTCTTATTTTCTGCAGGTATACCCCAAAGTAGTAAAGCATTCTTTATTATTTGACGGTAGAATCTCAGTAATTTGAAATTCTATATCTAAAATAGCAGTAAGGTTTATCCCTAAGTATGTTTCATTTTTTGACAAAAGCATCGTCCTCATAATATGGATATGACTTATTTTTTAAATTTTTGGAATATTCCACCTTTGCATATAAATTAAAGGACTATATTAAGTTGTCTTTTAATATTTACTTATTTTAAATTACTGAAAATTATTTTTTTTATCCAGAATTGCTAGAATTTTACCATCCTTTGCATGAACTTGCCCACATGCTTAGGTGATTATTTGTCTATCTTTTTCTCCCTCAAGAGTCCTTTAATATTAAATTAATAAATAATATAATACTATAATAATATCATAAAATACAAATTATTGTTATTACTACTCATGAACTTACATTTTAATTTTCAGTGAATGTCTTTTAGCAAATTTAACGTAAAAATTAAAATGCCATAAAACTACAATCAGTCATTCATATGTATTTTCTATGACTCCAGAATCTTAGAACACAGTACTACTCAAATGAACTAATATATAGTACATTTTTAATGAGATAACGTTTACAAGGTAAACTTTGAATATTTTGTATCCTAGTATCTTTAAAATGTTAAGTAGCTGAAGCATCAATGATGCATGTAACAATTAAATGTTCCGTAGGACATTCTAACTCAGCTAGATTCATGTAGCAGTTACGAATGTTTAATTCAAAGTTAGATCTGTGCTTATTGAAAGACTGGAAATAAACACTATAATATAAAATTACAGAGTTAGGTGCTTAGAAACTTATATTTATGTTATAAAAATAATACACAGGATACATTTACCTGGGGAATATTTAGAGTTTCAACAATCCCTACACTTGGCATTTAAAAAAACTTCTCTATTTGTAACATTTAGATGCTTTATTATTATAAATACAGCACTGTATATATTTTGATTATCCAATTAGAAAACCTGCATTTATTAAAAGATCTGATCATTTCGCATTTAATGATCCAAATATTGCAATTAATAAGTCAACCGATTATCTTCAATTACACAAATGTGCCTTACAAGTATGATTAGAAAATTTGTCACTACATTAATTTACTATTCTTTATTTGCATTTTAAATTATATTTTATTGATTGTGCTATTACAGTTGTCCTGATTTTTTCCCCTTTTGTGCCCCTCCACCCAGCACCCCCCACTCCGTCAGGCCATCCCCACACCATAGTTCATGTACATGGGTCATGCAGATAGATTCTTTGGCTGCTCTATTTCCTATCCTGTACTTTACATCCCCATGGCTATTCTGTAACCACCTATTTGTACTTCTTAATCCCCTTGCCTCTTCATCCATCCTCCCTCAACTTCCTCTCATCTGGCAACCGTCAAAACGTTCTCTGTATCCATCCATGATTCTGTCTCTGTTCTTCTGTTTGCTTAATTTGTTTTTAGATTCAACTGTTGATAGATATGTATTTTTTGCCATTTTATTGTTCATAGTTTTGGTCTTTTTCTTAAATAAGTCCCTTTAACACTTCATATAATAATGGTTTGGTGATGATGAACTCCTTTAGTTTTTTCTTGTCTGGGAAGCTCTTTGTCTGCCCTTTGACTTTAAATGATAGCTCTGCTGGTAGAGCAGTCCTGGCTGTAGGTCCCTGCTTTTCATGACTGAATATTTCTTGCCAATCCCTTTTAGCCTGCAAAGTTTCTTTTGAGAAGTTAGCTGACAGTCTTATGGGAACTCCCCTGTAGATAACTTTTTTCTTTTCTCTTGCAGTTTTTAAGATTCTCTCCTCACCTATAACCTTTGGCATTTTAATTATGATGTGTCTTGGAGTGGGTCTCTTTGCATCCATCTTGTTTGGGACTCTCTATGCTTCCTGGACTTGCATGTCTATTTTCTTCACTAAATTAGGAAAGTTTTCTTTCACTATTTTTTCAAGTAGATTTCCAACTTCTTGCTTTTTCTCTTCTCCTTCTGGCACCCCTATGATGCAAATGTTACCCCAGAGGCTGCTTGTACTGTCCATATTTTTTTTGGATTATTTTTTCTTCTTGTTCTTAGTGGTTGTTTTTTACTCCCTTATGTTCCAAATCATTGATCTGATTCTTGGCTTCATCCACTCTACTGTTGTTTCCATGTAAATTGTTCTTTATTTCAATTAGTGTATCCTTTATTTCGGACTGGATCTTTTTTTGCTGGTGTGGTCCTCACTAAGTTCCTTGAGCATCCTAATAACCAGTGTTTTGAACTCTGCTTCTGATAGATTTCTTATTTCCCTTTCTTTTAGCTTTTTTCTGGAGTTTTCATCTGTTCTTTCATTTGAGCCTTATTTCTTTGTCTCCTCATTTTGGCAGCCTCCCTGTGTTTGTTTCATAAATTAAATAGAGCTGCTTTGATTCTGTGTCTCGGTAGTATGGCCTAATTTAGAAATGTCATAGGGTCCAGTGGCACAGCCTCCACTATCACCCATGCTGGTTACCTAAGGTGCACCCTTCACGTGGACTGAATATACCCTCTTCTTGTAGTTAAACCTTGATTGCTGTTGGCAGATGAATGGGAGAGATTTATCCAGGCCAGTCAGCTGCAAGGACAGGCTGTGACCACTGACCATCAACCTCCGCCCTCCATGGAGGATCAACTATGCAGGCGCAGGGTGGTATTGCTCCAAAGTAGTCTGTAGCTGTCCACTGGGTGTGCTGGCCCTGAGGTTTCCCAGGTGGTTCAGGCCAAGGTCAGCCCCTACCTGTGTTTTGCCTGGGGCACCACATCTGAGCTATAAAGCAGTCTGAGATGGCTGCTACTTGGGATGGGCTTGGAAATTCCCAGGTGAAGCCAAGCTGTGCATCTAATCTGGCTGCTGCTAGTGCCTGTCCTGGGGCTCACTGAGGCCAGGGTTGCTTATTTGATAGGATTTAGGAAGTTGTAATGCAGGAGCCAAGACTAGCCATTCACATGGAAGAGCAGCTTCGGTGGGCCTGTAAATTGGGTGGGGCATAGTCTCTGGGGATCTCCAATGTGAGTCAGTGTTAGCCAGGTTGGAGTCTAAGATATGACACTAGTTTACTGGTTCTGTGGGGGGAGAGTTTAGCAAAGGGACGAGATGGCCTCTGCTCTCCTTGATGCCAGACACCTCAATTCCTCCCTATATACCACTGGTACCTTTCAAGCTGCTACCCTAGTGCTGGAGCTCAGAGGGAGTGAGTCTGGATAGGTGAGCCTGTGTGTGGGTTCTTTAAGAGGAACTGCTTGGGGCTCCAGAAGTTTCTTCCATGGACTCAATCCCCACTGTTTTTTGCAGCCAGTTGTGGGGACTAATCTTCCTGGCACTGGAACCCTGGGCTGGGGGCCTAGTGTGGGGCTGGGACTCCTTGCTCCTGAGACATCCCTCCTGAACTTTTATCCACCAGACCAGGTGTGGAGCCAGCTCACTCCTCATCTGCGCCCCTCCTACCAGTCTGCATGGATGTGGGTTCTTTAATTCTGTAGTTGTCAGACTTCCGTTCAGCTCAACTTCTGACAGTTCTGAGTGATGGTTTTTCTGTATGTTAGTAGTAATTTTGATGTGATTGTGCAAAGAGGTGAGCCACTTAGCATAATGTTCTCCAGGTCCAACCATGCTGTC
This sequence comes from Micronycteris hirsuta, assembly GCA_004026765.1. Lineage (NCBI taxonomy): Eukaryota > Metazoa > Chordata > Mammalia > Chiroptera > Phyllostomidae > Micronycteris > Micronycteris hirsuta. The sequence continues at coordinate 99,400 of PVJI01002980.1, forward strand.
ACAAAGGGTAAAATTTTCTTCTTTTTACAACCTAGTAGTATTCCATTGTGTAAATGTCCCATAGTTGTTTTACCCCCTCATCTCCTGATGGCCATTGAGGTGCTTCCGTATCTTGGCTATTGGAAACAACGCTGCAATGAACATAAAAGTGCTTATGTTCTTTTGAATTAGTGTTTTGGGTTCTTTTAGGTATGTTCCCAGAAGTGGATCACTGGGTCAAAAGGCAGATCCATTTTTAACATTTTTAACATTATCTCCATACTGCTTTCCACAGTGGCTTCACTAGTCTGCATTGCCACCAACAGTGGAAAAGGGTTCCCGTTTCTCCACATCCTGACCAACTCTTGTTTTTTGATTAATTGATGATAGCCATTCTGACAGGCATGAGATAGTATCTCACTTTGGTTTTAATTTGCATCTCTCTGGTGGTTATTGACTTTGGGCATCTTTTCATGTCTATTGGCCGTTGATATGTCCTCTTTGGAGAAGTGTCTATTCAGGCCCTTTCCCCATTTTTTAATTGGATTGTTTCTTTTTTTGGTGTTGAGTTTTGTAAGTTCTTTATAAATTTGGAGTATTAACCCAATATCAGATGTATCAGCAAATATGTTCTTCCTTCTGTGGGTGGCCTTTTTATTTTGTTGGTGGTTTCCTTTGCTGTGCAAAAACTTTTTAGTTTGATGTAGTTCTATTTGTTTATTTTTTCTTTTGTTTTCCTTGCTGGAGAGATATATTTGATTAAAAAAAAGTTGCTATGAGCAATGTCCAAGATTTTACTGTCTACGTTTTCTTCTAGAATTTTTATGATTTCACAGCTAACATTTAAGCCTTTGATCCATTTTTAATTTATTCTTATGTGTGGTAAAAGAAGGTGATCTAGTTTCACTATTCTGAACATATCTGTCCAATTATCCCAGCACCATTTATTGAATAAACTATCTTTAGCCCATTGTATGTACTTGCTTCCTCTGTTGAACATTAATTGACTATAAAGGTGTGGCTTTATTTCTGGGCTCTAGGCAGAGCAGCAAAAAGAAAAAAGATCCACTTTCTTATTAGGAATGTACATGGGATAATTATGGACTTTTTCATTTTGATGGTGGCTGGTCGGTTCACTCAGAAGTAGCAATTTATCATATTACCTGGTCCTAATAAAATGATAGATATGCTTATTCTTTAGTTTGGTTGTTGCTTACTTGTGAAAATTCAGAGGTAAGAATTGAATAATACATGACTAGTTAGAAACTATAATTTTCTACTGTATAGCTCTTCTGTCAGCCCACTGTGTTGAGCCCATTATTATTATAACCAGATATTTAAGAGGATAAACATAAAGGAAACATGTTAAAAATAAGAAAATAAATGCTTTGGAGTGACTAGTACTTTTGCTTGAATCAGCACAGTTTTTGTATATAAAGCTGTGCCTTAGAAATCTTTGTACACTCAGTGCAGCCCTGCCATTTTCTAGAAGCAGGGGTGTCCAGCCTTTTGGCGTCTCCGGGCCACACTGGAAGAAGAGTTGTCTTGGGCCACACATTAAATACACAAACACTGACGAAAACTGATGAGGGGGAAAAAAGCTTTTAAGTAAATTTACAATTTTGCGTTGGGCTACATTCATAGACATCCTGGGCCACACGTGGCCCATGGGCTGCAGGTTGGACACCCCTGTTCTAGACTGAGGTGTATGGGTGAGTGTACCCAGTTTTTACTTAATGTCACTATAACATATATAAGCAGAGCTAAACTGACATCCTTCTTTAATTTTATTTTTCATTTACAGTGTACATTCATTTACAGTATTATTTTGCTTTCAATTCAGGTGTACAGCATAGTGTTTTAGACAATGATACATTTTACAAAGTGCCCCCCCCCATATTTCCAGTACCCACCAGGCACCATGCGTAGTTATCACAATATTATTGACTATATTCCCTGTGCTGTACTTTACATCCTCATGACTATTTTGTAACGACCAAGTTAAACTTCTTAATCCCTTCACCTTTTTCACCCAGTTCCCCAGCCTCCTTCCTTCTGGCATCCATCACTCTTTTCTCTGTGTCTATGAATCTGTTTCAATTTTGTTTGCATATTTTGTTAATTAGATTCCACATATGAGTAAAATCATATGGTATTTGTATTTCCCTAACTGACTTATTTCACTTAGTATAATACCCTATGGTTTATCTATGCTGTCTCAAATGGTAAGGTTTCCTTCTTTTTATGACCAAGGAATATATCATTGCATGTGCCACCACATTTTTATCCATTCATCTATTGATGGGCACTTGGTTTGCTCCCACAGCTTGGCTATTGTAAATAACACTGCAATGAACATAGGAGGGCATGCAATCTTTTCAACTAGTGTTTTGGGTTTTTTCAGATATATACCCAGAAGCAGAATTGCTGGCTCATAAGGCGGTTTCATTTTTAGTTCTTTGAGTTATCTCCATACTGCTTTCCACAGTGGCTGCGCCAATCTGCGTTCCCGCCAACAGTGCACTAGGGTTTCCTTTTCCCCACATTGTCACCAGCACTTACTGGTTGTGGATTTACCGATGATCGCTATTCTGACAATTGTGAGGTGATATTTCATTGTCATTTTAATTGCATTTCTCTGATGATTAACGACATTGAGCATTTTTTCATATGTCTATTTGCTATCTGTGTGTTCAGAGAAGTGTCTATTCAGGTCCTCTGCCCATTTTTAAATTGAATTGCTTGTGTGTTTGTTTGTTTGTTTTCATGTTAAGTTGTATGAGTTCTTTATAAATTTTGAACACTAACCCCTTTACCAGATGTATCACTGGTGAATATGTTCTTCCATTCAGTAGGTTGTCTTTTTGTTCTGTTGATGGTTTCCTTTGCTGTGCAAACTTTTTAGTTTAATGTAGTCCCATCATTTCTTTCTTTCTTTTTAAACTGACACCGTTTGTTGAGATAATAGACTTGATTTTTGGTCGCACAACTAATACTGAAGTATCATTTCTGTTAACTCACCCTTTACAAGTATTTTTAGTCGCAACTCCCAGACCTCTTCTCGACACTGCAGAATCTACTAGATTCATTTCACTTAAATATGACTTTACTGGGAAAAAAAATTTGATTAGATTGGCTATTTGGCGAAAGTCCTTGCGGGAAATTTGGTCCTGTATAAAAAGTCCGTGGAGACATTCAGTCGATGTCACAAGGTCCTAAGTGTGCTGATATGTCAGCAGACCATGCATCGGGAGACCCCTTTCCCAACGTGCTGTCCTCTGAGCGTTTTACCTGCTTCAGACTCTTCCCCAGTGCTCGTGGGTGCTACAAATTCTGTTCTTCTGCAAGATCCAGACCTTAACCCATGTCTCTAACCTCATGAGCCATTACCAGCTGGGAAACTGAGGCAAAAACGATTATTATTGAAACTGCAGCCACAACACAATTATTGGACCACTAAAAAATGATAATACTTTTATGTATTCTGTAAACTAAAAACATAAATAAGCATCGTGGGCTATTTGAACCCAGGGAGTTTTTATCTGCAGGGACAGATAGATACCAAATGTCAAGGGTCATTTTGTGTGTACCAGATAAACACACAGATGTTTTGAGCAGGACCACCTGTCCACTAATCAGCAAAAATAAGCAACTCATCAATTTTGTAGAGTTTAACCAGGTGCACGTGTATGTGTATTATTAGTAAAAGGAGAAACAGGTAAGACTGACACTTGTTTTTTTGAACATAGCAGACTCAGATCTATTCTTTGGCCATTAAAGTGACTGACACATTTCCACACTGATCTGGGAGAGAGACTGTCCCTTTGACTTTGACTCAGTCTCTGGTTATTACTGTGAAATTTGCCTTCTGCCACTGCTATCACTCTCTGTCAGTCCAACGCTAGAACACAGAAAATTTCTTATTTTTAAACATTGCCCATCAATTTGTTTGGTTGGATTGACGGCTCCCCAGTTGTCTGAAACTGTCCCCTATTATTTGCACTCTTTTGTTGTTGTAACACATGCTCAGTATCTACTTTGGGCAGTGGGATTGCCCCTTTTTGGTTTAAGAACAGGAGTTATGTGATTATCATGCAGTCATTCAAGTTGTTTTTCATCAATTCTCTTGTTAGCAATCATAACCTTGGTACATTCCAAGATATTGTTCTATATTGTTTTCTTCCCTTTGCTGGATCAAGTAACATCCAGCAAAAGTCATCTGATTTCCTGCTGAGAACTTACTTCCTTGAAAAATAAAGCAATTTCAATTTTGCTATGTAAAAGTAGGAATTTGAAGTACATACACTTTTACATTATTTTAGATTTTTGTATACAATGCTCCAGAAAAATAAATGAAAAATTTCATTTCTTACTGTGTTTGTTAAGCTCCAAGAACTCCCTTCCCTTTATAACTCATCAGTCACGTTTTTTCCTTCTAGGACTATAATGATGAAATTCGTCAGGAACAACTACGTGAATTATCTTATTTAAATGGCTCAGAAGACTCTGGCCGTGGCAGAGGTATTAGAGGCAGAGGGATCAGAATAGCCCCCACAACGCCTTCAAGGTACATTGGTTTTTACTTTAAGTAAATTAACAGCCAGTGAGGATGGCAATCTTTCGCTCTCGTGCTCTGTGGCATGACCACAGCAAGGAATTAGCAACATCAGCAACAGTAACCACCACCTCCACAGAAACAGTGAATGCTTCCATAGCACAGAAGAACTTCCATGGATAAACCCACAAATTCTCCACACTAAGGTTAAATATTACACTCAGGTGATAAAATGAGATACAGAAAGTTGTAAGGAATTTGCCCAGCATCACACAGATAGGTTGATTACAGAATTCACAGTTTGAGCTCTTAACCAACTGTGTAAAGAGAAAGTTATAAATTTTGTCCGTGCCTTTGGTGGCCCTTGAATTGTCATGGTCTTGCCAGCTACATATAGAGATGAATGATGATAGATAAATAGGAAGGAAGGAAGGAAGGAAGGACGGAAGGAAGGAAGGGAAGGAAGGAAGGAAGGAAGGAAGGAAGGAAGGAAGGAAGGAAGGAAGGAAGGAAGGAAATTTAGATATATAGGTACATAATATAAATAACACTAGTGCAGAAAGCCAGAAATATACTTCTTGCTTGGCAGATGGTAAGGATATTTGAAGCTTAGTTACATTTGACTTTGCAATGTCTTTGGTCATCAGAGATTTGTTTTGTAGGACTCTGTCACACTTTCAATGGAAAGCATTAGTTTGCAAACAAGTAAAGTAAAAAATACTCACAGCCTTCACACAGAGACATTGTAATTCTGTCATTCTCTCACCCTATTATAGTTGGCCTTCAAATCTCTGCAAGACATAGACTTGGAATATTATTTATATATTGCAAAGAAATCAGCTGAAGAGATTCTAAGATGTTTGCTGATTCAATTTATTTATTAGTTATGCTCCAAATATTTTCAACCAGCCCTGTCAAAACACCAGTATTTTAATATTTAAATCATAATTGCATCAAAAAGTTTTTAAATTACCAGAAAAAGTTAAGAATAATAAATTTTCAAATAAAATATGAAGGCAATAAGTATCTAAAGGCAAAACATGAAGATTCTTGACATTACATTTGACGAAAGGAAACACTTCTAAAATTGTTCTGAATTTAGAGCTTATTTTTGCATATACATCTCTAAAAAATAAAAACAGAGCTATTTAATGCTATCCAAAAATGTTTATTTATTGCTAAAAATGTGACATAGCTTTTACATGAACATAGTTTTTATGGAATCGGCCTTTTATAAAACATTGCACGGTGCTAACCTCATCATGATGGGTTATAAAATGACATAGTGGGTATCTAAAAATGATTGAATCATATGGTTTAAATCATGAACTTGTTGCTTTTATAGTTCAAACAAATGACAATTTATGTCTATAGAGGACACAAGTTGTTTTTTCCTTTTCTGTATTCCTTGCAATTGGGATCACTCTTTAAAATAATGCATTAACCTGCTTTTGAGATTATAAAATCTTTGTATTAACAGATTTTATTTTATTAATGTTGTTTAATGTAGTATTATATTTGCCATATTTGAGAAAACCATATGAGATTTTTATTTCAGTGAAATTTTGTACTAAAAATTTAACCTACATTGATTTAATAAAGAATAGTGGAAATGGTCTATATTTTTAATTATCTTAATAGAAAAAATTGACCCAGAGCTTTTGTTTTTGTTTTTAATATCCCTTGTATCTTGCAGATCTGATACTACATACATAAAGAGAAAAGAAAATTAATGTTGAAAATTAAATCTCACTTTCAGTTCTGTATTGACATTTTTAATGTATTAACATTAATGAAAGTAAATGGAGCAGAACTCTGTTGTCTTCTATTTCAAACCAGATAATGAAATGTATCTATAAATAAGGAATAAGGAAACCGTTTCTCAAAACAGAAAATCATATTGATCAGAAAGCCCTTGAAGACATAAGTTAATGTTAATTTGTACATATTTATGAAATTGTGACTTTATTAAGCTATTCAGTTACACATATTCAAAAAGAATGATACCTAGAATATTTTTAAACTTCTAGAATAATATGTCAAAAATTTATTTAATTAAAGGAATCTGTGTTTCAATAAACATATGTATGAAAACTAATTCTCTGATAATATATACATCCTAGAGAATAAAGCATCACATGTATATCGTAATAGTTTATATTACCTAACTGAAGACTTAATCATGTGACATCTCTAACGCACATTGCTGCTATACGCTGAGTGAGAGCAAGCAGTGGAAAGTGAAACATTCGGGGCATGTTGTTTACCATCAGGAGGACTAATACTTAGAACTAATGGTGTTTATTAAATAGGGGAGCATTCATATTTGTTTCTAAAAACACTCCTCAGTCATCCCTGTGGGTGAGAGAGGAGAGACAGAGAGACACTGGCTCATGGCAGGCAAGCCAGAGGGAAGACGAATCCATTATTCAACAGAGGAAAGAACACCATTTGAAGAGCAGAGATACAGAACTAGAGATTAGAATTTATAGGGATTGGGGCCTAATTAAATGCTGGAAAAGAAAGAGGGCCCAAGACAAGGATAACTCTGTGATATCTGGCCTAATTAGAGACTGTTACATCAACAAAGGTTAGGTGAACAACCAAGTTAAATGAAGACCGTAATTATTCCTATAATTAATTCTAGCTCTTTGGATGTGCTAGCGTGATCTTTGGCAGGTGACATGTACTTTCTGTGCCTTGGCTGTTAACCTTTAAAATAGCTTAGAAACTGTTATATGACAGGCTTGTCAAGATTCTCAAATTCGATGGTGCATATAAACAGGGATTTCCAAAGTGGCCTGCACATTGGAATCAGAGGACTTCCTGCTTCTAGGTACTGTGATTTCATTGGCCTGGGGTATGGTCTGGAGTTTGGGATTCTCAAAGGTCTTCAGGTAACTAATGTTCAGACAAGTTAAGGAATCTCTGATGTAAGGCCCATAACCCAGAATATGGCTTGTGTGAGGAGGGAAACGGATAATAATAATAATTCAAGTTAGGGAGTTCGGGGGGCCCCACGAGAGAGAGAGGATATAGGATAGAGGATAGAAAATGAGGACACCCATATGCCAAGGGGCCTCAGGAGTAGAGAAGCAGTGAAGGAGGCTGTATAAGAAAAAGAGGAGGGAGGAAATGTGGAGAAAAGCAAAGTCATAAAGTCCAAAGAAGGCAATTTCCAGACAGAAGTCCACCGTGATAAGTATAATAGGGAAGCACAGTAAAATGGGCACTGAAAAAAAATCCAGGGGATTTTGAAATCAGTGGGCCACTGGTGAGCCCATTTAAGAGTATTTCTAACAAATTGGCAAAAGCCTATGCCTAGATTACACTTTTTAGTTTTATGTTTCAATTATAGTTGGCCTTCAATATTATTTTGTATTAGTTTTTGGTGTACAGCATAGTGGTTAGACAATCATAAAGTGGTTAGACTTTACGAAGTGTTTCCCCCAATATTTCCAGCACCCACCTGGCACCATACAGTCATTACAACATTATTGACTGTATTCCCTATGCTGCACTCCACATCCCCATGACTATTTTGTAACTACCAATTTGTACTTCTAAATCCCTTCACCTTTTTTATTTGATTCAAGAATAAGGAGTTGAAGACTTAAACAGGGAAACATTTCAAGAAGTGAGAAAAACGAAGGAAAGGATGCTGTAGTGTGGATTCGGCCAGGGACAGTACCCTAAAATAGGCGATGTAAATCTTGTGTGGGATTGGAGAAGAGAGAAGCGGGGTTGATATTGCAGGGAAAGGGCACAGTGCGTCAGATTCAGGAGACGGGTTTGCTAGGGCTGTGTTTTAAAGACAGTTGATAAAGGAATTGAATGAGAAGTTAGATACGATGCAAGGATCGTACAGTTTTAAAACAGGAGGAATTTATTACAGATTCGGAAATCCGATTTGACCCATCAAGGGAGGGAAAAAAAAAACCCGCAAGCCCCATGAGTTATAATGCCTGTGAGTATTAGTGGTATACCCCGCCCTTGTGAATGCAGTTTAAAGTAGGTGACATATAATTTACTAGCCACACGTGGACACTTTTCAGAGTGTGAAAATGCTAAACGGAATAGGAAACTAGGGCAACGGTTGTAAATCAGAACAATTCTGGGCAAACCTGGAAATACACTCACCCTACTTGTGAGAAGACAGATAGGTGCTAGGCCCAGTGAAGGGAATAATAATAATGGTCTTTACTTCCTTTTTTATAGCTGCGCTTTTATATTACCATGATAATATAGAATATCGTATTGTATTATCATGATAATGGAGAGTATTGCTTCCTCAGCTGTGTTGCACTTGAAGCAGGCACCTGGCCTGCTGGGCCTTTTGTGTTTCTCCTCCCTGCCCCCCACCCCTGTCTAGGAGAGTGTTCTCTATACATTAGACTCACAATAAGGTCTCTGATAATTTCTCTATTCATCAACTCTATAATCTATTTAAAACTTTTCAAAGCTTTACCAGCATTCTTGCTGTTCACTCGCAAAAGCTCATTTTCTGCAAGCCAGAAAGAGCCAGCTGACTGCTATTCATAGCAGAAAGCATAACCTACATTCCCATCTATGGGCGCAGCCAAACAGTGTGATTGTTGACATCCCAATGATCATTATTTTTCCCAAAGCTTTAGTGTTGCTGCTGAAAGCAGTGCTTTCTAGAGGCCAGCCTTTCAGACATAATAAAAAGTGAAATAACCACGCTTCTGCCCAAAGACTTCAGACAAACACTCAACCTCTCCAAAGGCCTCAGAATGCCATAAAAGTTGGCTACATCCATTTGATCTCGGGCTTTTAGCACAAGTTACTTTTGTGTCAAGCACTGTAGTACAGAGTATTTAGTCTTTTTTTTTTTTTTTTTTAAATTGCGGAGTCCTAATGTATTTCACTAACACCGTAGTTACCAGAGGAAAATAAATTACATCAGGGACTCTACCCGTTCAGGGGATTACACGCATGATAATAAATCAGTGACAATGAATTGTAGTTTCAAGTGACCTCAAGCTTAAGCTACTATAATAAACAAAATGATATTACCGTGGTCAGAGTTTCCCATTTTGTTAAGTGTTAAAGTGCAGACAGGCTTTTTTGTTGTTGATGACAACAGTGCACGTCACTGTCGATGACCTTCAGCACAGAGGGGACATGCGCGCGCAGCTGCTCAGTTTCATAGGTGGTCCAGCGAGTCATGTATCAGACAGTGCTCTCAAGTGGGGCTTCTTGGTAGCCTTAGAATAAAATGAGAATGGGTTGATTTTATAGTTTTAGAAAAGAAAATATTTAAGTATTTTGCCTGGTTTTCGTAACTAAGTCATAACCAGCATTTTATAAAATGTATTCTACTGTGGAGGTCAAAGTACTTCACATTCTAAAGCATCTAAATTACACACACACACATGCAGCGATTGATTGGGTTTCTTCCCATTGTATGGAGGCTGTAGGATGAGAGCTTTGTCTGTTTCAGTCCCTTTCTCTCACCACTTGTTCCTCATCTGTATGTGTCCTGTTTTCCTAGGGGTCGTGGGGGTGCCATTCCTCCTCCCCCGCCCCCTGGACGAGGTGTTCTCACTCCCCGAGGGACCACTGTGACCCGTGGAGCTCTTCCAGTGCCCCCTGTAGCAAGAGGCGTCCCTACCCCACGAGCCCGGGGGGCACCAGCCGTGCCAGGATACAGGGCACCCCCTCCTCCAGCCCACGAGGCTTACGAAGAATATGTAAGTACCCTCGGCTGATCGGTTGTTAGGAAGAGTTAAATTAATTGTGTACCAAGCTAAGCCTCAAAAACCTTTATTTATATACCATTAATATAGTAGATGGTGTTTGTTGCAGAAAAACAAATGTCATTTGTGACAGAATTTAAAGAGTGCTTTTAAACATTAGCATTTTGAGGAAGGCTTTCATTTTACAGGTGCTGTGATTGTTGTTGGAAACCAGTTAAAGAGTTTGCATTTTAAGAATAAAACTATCCTGAGGTTTTCTTGTCTTTAGAAGACTCAATCAGTTTCAAACTGGAAATAATTGTGAACATAACGTGAATCATATATTCAGAAGCTTCTTCTGGGATTTGATAAAGGTTAACAAAAATCTCACTCAGAAATATTTGGCAAATATAATGTGATTATATTATAAACTTTAGTAGTAATGTATAACCATGTGACTGGTCTTTTATTTAAATATCCTTACTGTCTCTTTCACTCTATGAAAGACATGGGATTGGTAGATGTGCGGACTTCGAAAAATGTGGAATGAGCAGAAGAAACGCAGTTTATAACCAGCCCCCTCCCTTCTTATCCACCCTGTCACCTGATGCGCACTTGGACCTTTCATCTAGGTTGTTTGTATTCCAGAGGTCACATTGTCTTCTACTCCCTGTGTCCATTTCCCCTACTCAACTGTGAAAACTGTACAAAGAGACAGTTCCCATTCACTCTTCTGACCATAGAGTGTCCACAGTAAGTGTTAAACTGAATTGATTCAAGCCAGCTCATCCCATGAAACATTCATTTTGCCATCAGCCTCTCAGTGTACTGACCTCCTAATCCAGGTGTTTGTTCCATTCAACCACCTACAGACCGCTGGCCTCTTAAATGTCCTCTGGGAAGGATTATTTATTAAGTATAAACTCTTCAAGGATACTTCCTGTCACCTGCTGGGCACTCAAAGCATATACATTTTCTGTGGACTGGTTAACAACCAAGTAAAACTTAACCCTACAATAATGTGAGCATGGTGGACACGTGTCACTGAGAATATATTAAAGCTTAGAGTATATTAGCTTTTAGGAAAAATGTTACTGCTTAAATAAGGAACATTGACTGTTATCTGCAACAGTGAAGAAAATAGATTATTAGAAATCTATTTCTACTGGAAAAGGGAAAATGTGTTCATCTAAAGTATCTTTTATATGGTATCAGATCTCAGTATTTAAAATTTTAGATGATCTGGAAATTTTGAAATCAGAAGCAGCAAGCATATTCTCCCCTGTAAATAAGTCCACAGGCCAGAATACACAGAACCTACTCTTGGTTCTGCCGTCTCCTCCCTGAGATGTAGTATGTATGAAGTAAGTACTTGTTAAATCAATGAATTAAAAGTCCACAACAGGAATGATGGGATCATTTTTAATCTCTGAGGAATCTTATACCTCAGTGAACCTCTGAGGATCACTGTATCATCTTTATATACATTGTCACTATGGTATTTTTATCTTCCAAATAGAGGCTTAAACAGTTAGATCTTTATTTCAAAAATTAAAAGAGAGAAAAGCTGTCCGGGTAATAATGGTCAACACTGTTGTTAATCAAATAATTTGCAGGGCATATATAGGGCACCATGAAAGAGAACAAGATTGGCAAAACACTGTAGCCTTTCCTATGCATTTCAATTATGCTGAATAAATCACTGGAGTACAAGGCAAATAAGAGTGAGCTACGAAAGCATGAAGAGCTCGTAGAAACATGGATGGAAAAGGTTACATTTTGAAAGGAGAAATCTAGGAGGAGGGTAGTTGTTAGAGTAAGTCAAAGAAAATATGTAAAGTCATGTAATCAGAATTTTTGTACTTAGATTTTAACGTATCTAATCTCTTTAATTCATTCACTCGATCATTTCTGAGCCTCTGTCTTATTCCAGGCACTGTTTCTGAAGGTCCTGGAGATGTAGTTGTGAACAAAGACCAAATATCTGCTTTCATAAAGCTTACGTTTTAGTGGAAGGAGACGGAAAACAAACATATATTGAAAACGAATACAGTGCTGCACGTGGAGAAAAGGCCTGTGGAGAGAGGGGGAGGGAGGGGTCAGGGAGGGCCTGTCCCACATGGAGGTTTCAGCAAATGCTCAGTGACAGGAGGGTCTAGGCCAAGGGGCTGCCTCCATAAAGAGCATCCCTGGTAAAGTAAACAGCAAACATAAATGCCCTGAAATAGAATCTGCTTGAAATACTTGGGGATCAGCTAGGAGAGCATTAAAGCTGGAGCAGATGTGTGAGGGGCAGGAAGTAGACAAGGTCAAGGGATGGACAGGCCAATCCATGTTGCTTTTGGAAAAATTGAGGCAAGAAAGTGACGTGATCAGGTTTACGCTTTTAAAGGTTTATTCTGCCTGCATTGTGGAGAACAGGAAGAATATGGGTGGGGATTGGGCACAAGAGCAGAAACAGGGAGACTGGTGAGCAACTCATTGCAAGATTTCCCGCTGACAATGTGATGGCTCGGGCGTGGGGACAAGAAGAGGAAGTTAGATTCTGAGTGCACTGAGTAAACGCTCTGTTAGGGTTTGATGATGGAATAGAAGTAGGATGTGTGAGAAAAGAGAGGAGTGAGGATAACTTTGTGAAGTTTTTGTGAAGTAAACGTTCAATGGAACCTTGGACTACACAACTGGATTAAACGCGGGTGTCATTTATGGAAATGAGAAGCACCATGGAGGAACTAGAAAGTTCAGTGAGCTCCGGTCGAAGGTGTTCTTGGCCTTCAGGAAATTCTGTTGTGTTGCTGGGGAGAGTGAACCTGACTTTGGAAACAGACAGCAGCATCCTGATTTGCATTCCAGCTGTGTCAGTGGCTGTGTAATTAATTTATAGACCCTCGAGGCTTGTATTTCCCCTCTATATAATGGGGCTAATCATTTCATCTCACAAGACTGCATTAATATTAGAAATAATATAATATGTATATTATATGTAAGATAATATTAGAAATGATATCCATAGCACTTAGAAGTATGCATAACTACCTAGAACATTATAGACATTCATAATAAAAAGTAACTATTACTTAAAATTTTATCATGCAAAATAGTCTTTAATTTCTGCTTGGGATAAGCTATGGACCCATTGAAGTCATATTTACCTGCCTGTGTGTATATTAATTGGGCATCATTGATTGCAAATAGCACAAGCAATTTTATCTTCTTTTAGTAATAAACAAATAAGTTAACGAATGAACAAACGCACCTGGGGAGGCTGTCATAGCAATATAAGCTTATGCATGAAGTTCAGTAATAGGGATCCCGTTAGGCCTGAAGGAAGTAACTAGAAAACTATCGAGAATCTCTACCCATACTTCATCTGTTTTCCCTGCCTGTATGTTTCGATTCCATTTTAATCTACAAACAAGGTGTTTGGGCTTCTCTGATCCACATGGTTCAGCACATGGTGAAACATGCTCACCCCAGGGCTGCCACGTTTACAGGTCCAGCCCTCGTCACCTACAGAAGCTGACAGGCTAGCTGCCTCTCAGTCCTCGTCTAGACCTCAGGTGGAAGAACCCTGTTCACTCGGGCTTGTCAGGTCTAACACTAGGTAAGTCAGCTATGACAGTGGGATGAGAGTTCCTGGAAATTTGGTCTGAGATCTACCACTCGTCTGCCAACAGTGAAGAGGGAAGGGTCTGGGCGAAGCTCACAAACTGGAAGCGTGGTTCTTGGGGACCTCACCCCACAGCTAACATGAGAAAACACTAGTTTTCGGAGGAGAACATATTATGAATTTGGCAGATATCCCCAAATAAATCTATGATAGCATACTGTTGATAACAGGAAAATGTAAATAATTTTTTAAACTCATTTTTGCCATATTTTTATAAACCTGTCATATGCTGTAGTTTAATTCTTTCTATATAAACCCTCCAATGAGTACGGAAAAGTTTAATACATGGCTGGTAAGCTGCTTACAACAATCTTTGTTGCCTCAGTACCAAGCCCCGATGAACAGTCAAGAGCCTCTACGCTGCTCTAATTTTAAACTATTGATTTCTCTGTAAGGGGTAAGAAAAACAAAGTTTAAGTGTCTCGGTAACAAAATAATAGCACCACGCTGAGTTGATGGTGAAATCTCAAGGAGTTCTTAACTTTCAGATAAAATTTCTTAGAAAAGGTTCCCACGATTATAAATGACACTACAAGTTAATTCATTCTTCAGACTTTTCTTTCTCCCCCGCTGAGCCTCAGCGTTAAGTTTCTGACCACACAGAAGGTATGTAGGTGATGAAATCCATTCCTTGCAGCTTGCCTGACAAGAAACAACTTACTGTAAATGAGATTGCTGTTTAAAACCGTCCTTAGTGTTAGCTGAGTCTAAAAAAACACACACACATGAATTTTGGTTTGTTACACATCCTAATCCAGACTTTAAATATTTTAAAGCTTCTTTTCATTGACCTTCTGCGAGGAAGAGTCCATTTACATTTTGCAGATGCATCATCATGACGGAAGTAGATTTAGGAAATGGAAAGTACATTTTAAAAAATACAACAAAATATTAAGCTGATTAGCTCTATAATGGATAATATTTTCAAAGAGAGTAAACTGAAACTTAAGCTTCTGATTACCTACCAGGTTCCAGTCACTGTAGATTAATTCACTTAGCTTCAAAAGAACATGAGCGACCAGTTACTGATGAACTATTTGAGTAGATGAGGAAAGTGAAGCTTGGAATTGAGACTTCCATCCAATTTCCTTTCTCCCAAGCTTCTGTATCTTTGTGACATTAAAATATTATTCTACATGTTATTTGTCTCCCAGAGAACTGACACACACATATACAGATCATTTGTCCTGCATGCCTTCCATCCAGACCATTGGTCAGTGTTTAAATCCCCTTGGTGATATTTAGGACAGCTCCCAGCCCCCACGTGAACACCTCCAACTGTGGAGAACTCAATACCTCCAGAAACCAAGTACTGGAAATGCAAAAACTGTGGCTGAAGAAACAGTCTCTACTCTCAAAAGCACGCCATCTGGTGGGAGAGACTAAGGTTAGTTTAACTATGAACTTGTAAGTAATTGCTATATAGGGGAGGGCTCTTATCTTTACCCTCTATTAGAAGTGATTTTTGTTATCTCCTCCCATTTACAAGATTAAATATTCTAAAGGCAGAAAGTGTTTCTTAAATTTATTTTATGGCTGCAGTTCTAAGTGGCTTGATAATAGCAATTGAATTGAACCTACTTAAGATATTGTAAGGAAGACATTTATGTGTATATATATATATATATTTACATATTCACACTCACAAATTATAAAAATATTAAATGAATGAAAGTACAACATAACATAACATATATTATGTGCCAAAGAGAGGCTACAGGATGGGGCAAAAGTAGGTTTACAGTTGTTTGTATGGAAAATAATACAATAAGTAATGAATAATAATACTAGAATATACTCTGTGTTTCACATACTCACAACTATAAACCTACTTTTGCTGCACCCTGTATGTCAGCTCCTAAAGGGAATTATCACTATGGCCACGAATGTTCTTAAAAACTTTTAAGGGGGTAAGGAAAACAATAACAGCAGACCAAGATGAATAAGTATAACTTGAGAAGTAGAGAGAAGACGGAGGAACCTCCATGCAAAGAAGGAGGAGAATGAGGAGGGAAAAGGCAAGAAAATGGTATCTTCAAAGCAAATCTAAAGAATCTGGGAGGACTCTGGAGAAACAGAATTCATTTAAGATAGGAGTAGAAATGCTATGGAGTTACCGATGACCTCAAATGCTGACATTCTAACTTCACAATTGCAATAAAAGGCCAACTGGAGGTTATTTTGCTGAGGATAAACAAAGGTTTTAGGGAATTTTATAATGCTAAATTGTTTGGGTGAATTGGGGAACAGAGTGAAAAAAGGAGAGAAGATCTACGAAATGAACAAGAGCGAGGTTTACTGCTCCGAGCCCTAGGAATATATTGAAAATGTCAAGACGAAAGATAACACTAATTATAGAAACAATAGGGTTTGATGATGAGTGGATGTGGGAGGAAAATGAAAATCAATCAAGGCTTATTCAAAGGTGTTTGTATATGGGGTGGGGGTGAAAGGGGGGAGACAGGAGGGGGGGCTGTGGTGGGAAGGGGTGGGCAGGAAAGGATTGACCTTGAAGTAAAAAACGTGTCTTTTTCAAGGTCCCGGGAGGGGCCTTATCAGTGTGCTCACTGGATCAAGTCTCCTGTTGCAGAAGGCAGGAGTTTTACCTGACAGCAGTGGAGATCAGTTTCCCTCCCACACTTCCTGTCCGGTCAGGCGGTCGGAGTGCGCAGGGCTGTTTGAGAGGTTGTGCTCACTGAAGGTCTGTTGGAGACTCACTTGTTTGCATTTAGTGGAATATTTTTATTTGTATAAATAAGGTATCGCTAATGCTCTGTTATAGAAATGATTCCAGGGATACTCTTGCTAATATGCATGGGTCGAGGTCAGACTGCTATTTGATTGTTAACTACGGCATTATTGCAGGAATTGTGCATTTGGTGATGAAGAAACAAATTTTGAATTGTATCCGGCGACATCTGTTCTGTGCAAAACTCTTCCATAGCATTCAGCTCAGCGGTGGAAAACACTTAACAGAATTTTACCTGACTTTGACAATCATCGTAATAGTCTGTAACATAACAAGTAATAAGTTGTGAAACTGAAAATGTTCAAAACTATCAAAAAGTAGCAAAGTTTTTCTATCAGCCATGCCAGAGGAAAACAAACCTTTTATTTTCTGTCTTTACTACAGATAATATTATGATTTTAGAAGGTGATCAAAAATAATCATTCCATAATATGGAAAAATAGATACAAGTATATCAAGTAGTTAGTTGATAAAAATACTAAATATTTTCTGGATTTTGTGAAGTTTATAGAATTTTCAGTTTTACATTTTGTAATTAGCTGTGATTGCCTTTCTCATTCTAAATATTCACTTTCATGCTTAATTTGTATTTATAATTTTGTAAACTTTTTTTAAAGAATGCATGATGATATAACCTTCAGGCCCCCCAAACTCTGGATCTGCCTCCGTAGAGGAAAACAGTGGCGGCACTTACGGGGAAGTGTCTGTGGAGGGCTGGGAGAGTGGGGTGGGGCATCGTGTAGAGGAAATATTGACCATGTGACCTTAGTTTCTTTCTAGTACTGCAAGTCTGTCCTGCTTTGCTTAGCTATAACCACGTAGGCACCGTTCATAGGTAAAAGATGGATAAAAGTCGATGCTGTCTTTCAGCAAAGGTTGGCTGGGAGAATTGAACGGGCAGGTAAAGGCACGTGCTCTGTGCAGGTGTCCATCAGGACGCCACCCACCATGAACCTAAACAGACACCATCAGCATTCGCTTCAGTACGCTCTCTTTGATTGTATGCTTGTGTAGCATGAAAATAAAAAACAATAACAAAACTTCCTCAGGTGCACAAAATAGTTTCTAGTTTCCAATTTATTTTTAAATGACCTCATATTTTGTCCAGCGATTAATACTCAGATATCGAAGAGCTGTGTGGGCACAACAAAGCAGGAAGAGATGTGAGCTCAATGCTACATGAGCGATGTGACCAAGTATAATCAATCACGTTAACCTGATTTATAAAATCCATTTGACAAAGTTTTGAGATGGTTTTTTTCCCCCCATCAGTCTTAACTAAGCCCATTGGCATTCCTGCCCGTCTTATCATATAATTCAGACTCTGAGGCACCCTTGCAGTAACAATGAGAACGCTAGGAAAGTCACTGGTAAATCAATAGTCCTTAAAATTCCATAAATGAGTTCAGGCTGCCAACTTTCAATTTCATGTGTATGGAACATTTTTTTTTGACAGGACTGGGAAATAAGTATTAAATGATAATTGAAATCAATTCTTGTGCCGTTTTTGTGGAAGGAAAGATTATGAGCCTGATTTGTGATGCATTTTGAGGGCAGCCACAAGGGGTGGTTTCTGCGTAATAGCCAAGGGCCTTGACACAACGAAGGGAGACTTTTATCAGTTTCTAGATTGGATATTTGTGTTCCATTAAACATTCTTGTTTGAGTTTCATGTTCTACTCTCCTCTAAGGAGAGAGTAATTTACCAGAATGTGTCCTAGGGTTTTGTGTTTTGAAATGTAACTAATATTTAAAATAACAAAAACGTATGAGGTTAACAAAATATTTTTTTCAAAGTATGGAACGGGCATACTACTACTGTGGTCCAAATCTCCATGGAAAGTTAGTGATAGAAATGCTATTAAAATATTAAATTATTTCCCCCCAAATATAAGATATTATCTTTTAAAATTGTGTGCATTTTCTTCTGAAGTTGAAGTTTAACCAAACCATCCTTCTTCTAGCATTATGTCTTCAATGTTTAAGTCATTTTAGAACAGATGCAGATTCTTTTATTGGCCACAGCACTCGGGATTGTAGCCAAACCTGCATCTTATAATTGCCGTGATGACTAATGTCTTTTGTAACACTTACAGGACGAAAATAGGTTTCCCCTCTGTACCTTTTCAGAGATGACTGTTAGCTGATGGAACATATTATATCCTGAAGTATTTTAGAGTTTCTTTCAGGAGATGCTGGGGGAAAATGCCACGGTGCTTCTGCAGCACCTGCTACAGTGAGGTGGGGAGGTGAGCAGTGGCAAAAACACCAAAAATCTCCGCCTCAGCCTGTGGGAACGCTACCGTTCCTTCTTTTCAACGTTATAAGTATATTTTAGGTTATACTATTTTCTCTCTGGGGTTCATACACATGGCCTAAGGATTAATGATGAAAGTGCGTTAAGCCTTTATTTTTACAGGAATGTTCTTAAAAAGCTTTGCTGGGTACCCATGAATAATTTTTACATCATTTTTGCTTCTGAGTTGACTATGACTTTAATGAATATATTCCTACTAAAAAATTAAGACCCTGTACAGGGTGACAAATCACACCCAGGAATCCTGAAATTTATTTTTTCTTTTGCTTTTTGAAAAGCAGTGTTCTACATGTTTTGCCAACACCACCCTTACCTTTTATGGTAAAGGAAACTTAAATACAACTTGCCCAGCTAGACTGTTTTACCTTGTTAGATTGTTGATGGCTTTTGCAGATAGCCAAATAGGAATGGTTAAATAGGATTGAGTCCTTGTCTAGGTTTTGGCCTTATGCCACTATGGATTCCTCATTCATTGGAAAATAGTGGCTGCTGAATCTTTTCATCAGTGACAGATCTTTTAGATTTTTTTTTTTTATATCTTATGAGCTAAAGGCTTTTACTGGGGAGTCATAGTTACAAATGTTCTCTGCAATAACTTTTTATAATCTCAATATTTGAATTAAGACAGTTTCTCTTCCTAATTAAGATTGGGAAGCTGTACTTTCCCTTTCTATGAAACAATACTATGAATCAATTTGGCAGAGGAGGGACATAGGAAGGACCCTCATTTAACCCTTCTGCCTTGTATATCTCAAAAGCAAAATGGAGAATATACTAACAATGGGCTTTTAATTTCTTCGCGTTCCTTCACATATTTAAGTGCATTCTTCTGCAGAACCTCTGACATATAAACGTCCACACGCAGCGACTTGTTCTCTATTTTACACAGTCATGGATACCAACAGAGCTGGAGGCCTGCAAATGCAACTGGCATGAGTGCTGGAGAGGAGGCTTAGGATGCTGGAGGAGGACTGATTTGTTTTTTCAGGCAGTCCCTTATATTGCAAGAAAAAAAAACAATTTTTTTCTTATTCCGAGAACAAATTTAAAACAACAACTCACATGATATGAATCATGGGGATTGTGTACCATGGTGAGAGATTTTGCTTTTACTGTTTTTGCTGTTCTTCCTTGGAGCTGCAGCACTAGCTATAGCTACTTGAAAGTAAAAGCCCATGCCCTTTGCTATAATTTCAGCCCACGTTGTAATTTCTGCTGGTCCCTTATATTGCAATATTTTTATGAAATAATGCACCTGATATTTGCCTTTGCAGAGTAATAAATAACCAGACACAACAGTAACTGGTATGTGCCCCGCCCCCCGCCCCAATCTATTCAGGTGGTCTGCACAAGAACAGAGCCAGTTACTGTGCATTCTGTGCAATCAGACCTCAGATCTGATCGTCTGGGGCCTGAGCCATTCTGGCTGTTAAATACTGTATCACTTCCATACTGGAGAAATCCTAGTAGAAATACAGGATAACAGATTTTCACAAATAGACAAATTAAATCATCTAAGCTTAGAGGTTAGGAGGATTCCTCAGCCAAGCCATTGGGCAGTCGTCCAAGACAGATGGTCTCCCTGCACCAAGACTTCTCTTGGTCACAGTTACCGCTGATAGGACTTAAGACTTCAGAATTCCCAGTAGTCTGTTCATCAGGCTGAAATTCATCACAGTCTCTTTCCTGGTTTCCCAGTGTGTCCCGCATCTGTAGGGGGAGTAGAATATAATTTAGCATACTTCACCTGCTGTGCTCCCTCATTTACGTAATCTCTTTAACGCAAAAGACCATCCTGCACTTTTGGTTGTTATGAGGGACTTACCCAGTCCACTACTTTATTTTAAGGTTAAAGAAATTAAGATTCAGAGAATAATGACTGAACTGAAGGTACACATGTGGTGATGTCACTTACGGTTGCCTGAGTTTCCCTGCAATGTTTTCATAGGGGACGTTAAAAGACAAGGGGAAACGCACAAAAGCACAAATGTACTCACTCGAGTGTCTTCCAGGTGACTAGACTAATCGTCTGGCACCCCTGTGGTGCTGAGTTTCAAGTTTTTCTAAAATTTATAAGGAGTAGATGAAAAGAATGATGTGTGACATGTTTGAGCCCTCACTCCCAGCAGGTTGTGGGGACCCAAATTTCTCTTGTTCTGGTGTCTTCTCTTATAAGAAGCCTGAATGCCTCGTAGAAGATACACACACACTCACATTCTTAATTTTTTTAGTTACTGACACTCTCAAAGAAACAAATAATTGCCAAAAGCAAAATACAAACAGGAGTCATGTAGCCAGCACAACCTGGAGGTAGAAAAATGTTTCAGGTCTCATTGGGGATTTAGGAGGCAAGAGTACTGACTCACTAAACAAGAGCTGACACCTTGTATGTCTGAAACCAGATTTTCAGCAAATATGTCTCCTGTGTTGTACATTCCAAATGTAAGTCAGAGCATTCCAAGTAACACATTATATATAGAATGGAATTATATCTGTAAAGGTCTCAATACAATGAAACAAAAATATATTTCACTTCATATTTAATCTCATTGAAGCTTCTGTTAAAATTTAGACCACAGAAAACAAGATTTTATATGTAACTTAGATAGCAACTGTCATCCCAGAATAAATCTACCAAATCCCCCTTTTCCTAGAAAACAATCTCCATGAAAATTTCTTCCCAAACTAACAAGTTTCATCCAGCTATATTCCCTCTTTTTCTCTTTTAAGCTTCTTATAAGGCTATCATAACACCCCACTTTCAGCTCTTAACTCCAGAACTTTCTTAAATTTGATTCTTCTATTGACCACTGTATTTGGGTTTTCAATTATTTGTGGATCTTTTTTTATTCAAACAGTATTTCTTTTCTCACTCCCATGCATCTACACCAGGCATTCACATCTCCTACAAGGGTTTTTCCTGATATGTCTACTTCTGTTTAGTTGAACCTCAAAACTCTAAAAGTCTTTAGGTTCCTTCTTTGCTTTGTTGAAATGCTAAAGTCAGATTAGTTTTCCTAAAATTATGAATCTCTCCCTGTTGCCCAAAAGATAAAATTCCAACTTCTTAATTTTATATACTTAATATTTTGAGATGATGAAGATAATTACTTTAGTTTTATCAGCTTACTTACAGTTAATTGTGTTTCATCTTCAAATGATATTTGACCAAGAATAAAAACAAATGAGCAAGCAAGAGGAAAAAATCCTAAATTTATATAGCCAATACGGTTAGCAGCAACTTTATAATTCTTAGTATATTAAAATCTATTGTGCTATTTGGTTCAATTCAACTTAACATTTCTTTGAATGCCCATTCTATATTACACTGGTTTTCATGGGAAGAGGCAATGAGCCATAAAAAAGGTGGTCACCTTTAACAGATGTCTGTTGTATGTTATGGCTTTAACATATACAATATAACAATAATAAAGGGTAAGAGGCATAATCCTTGTTTTCCCATTAAGTTACCTGATAGCAGAGCTAGACAGATCTGTCTTCAAAATTAACAGCTTATTGGATATAAAGATGTAAAAGAAGTTTCTGGTAACGAGTCACACACCTAGACGAAAAACAAAACTCACCAAGTTCAGTACAGAGTATAATTTGCGAGGGTGGACTGAAGGCTTCTTCGTTAGGTATATGCCGATGCTTTCCTGACTTACCTCACAAACTAGGTGTGAAGTAGTTATGACACCCAGTGGAAATCCCATTAAACCAAACATGTCTATAATATTTTTTATTTGCTTTGCTTTCACTCAGAAAGGTTGAAGAACTGAATAGTTCTAATGCTATCTATTTGATGTTGTGTACATACAGAAATTTCGGGGGGAAACAACCAATAATCTTCAACTTTATAGTAGTGAAGATAGAAGACTGGAGTAGTTAGATGCACACAAAAGTTCTTTGAAAGTCTAGAATATTAAAAGAAGCCCAACAAATAGTAACAATAATAATAATACTGATAATAGAAGCACCTGATAATTATGTTAAGTACTTACAAGCCAGACACTGTGCAAAGTTCTTTACCTTCAGGGTTTAACTTTTACAGCAACTTAGTGTGGTGGTATTATTTTCATTTTACAGCTGAAGAAACTGAGGTTTAGAGAGGTTAAGTAGTGTGACCAAAGTCACCTAGCCAGCAAGCAGGAGAGCTAGCATTCAGGAGTTAGATTTCATGGGTAGTGCTCAGTAGTGTAAAGCTGCAACAATGTAGTATTAACACATGGCAGGTGCTTGCCTAAGTGCTTAACATGCATAGACTTAAGTTATCCTATTGGCACCTCTGTGAGTTAAGTACTATTACGTCCTTAGATATGAAGGCTTACATTCAGGAAGAGATCGAGTAGCGAGCCAGCATCATTCAGGAAACCAGTAGCAAAAGTGGGATTTCAAACCAAGTGGTCTGGCTACAATGGACCCTGCTCTGCAGCTCTCTCTGGGGCAGCGAGCAAAGATATCGTTTGGACAATTAGTTAGTTGCAAATGATACAAATGGGGAAAGAATGAGGGAAGGACTTCAAAGGATCACCTAGTAAATCTCCCTGGACTACAGTGAACATCTTAAAAGACAAGTTGGAACAAAACAGTAAAATGACCTGTCGAAAAAAATGCCTGGACAAGAACTGAGTAATTAAGTTGTTAGCGGGGACTTGGGAACTGTTTTTAAGTTGTCTGAGGATCATGTGCTACGTGAACGTCATTGCAGCTGCGGCAGGCAGGCAGCAGAGCAGGAGGGCCAAGGAGAGCGTGTGCAGGAGTCTCAGTCGGAGCAAAATGGAAAAGAGGGAACCAGGGGAAACATTATGGAAGACATAGTAATTAATTAGACCAAACTCTGGAACTAATTCCAGAATCTCAGTCATGCAAAACATTTTAGGTAATTTAAAAATTCATTGTTATTCAGTACCATTTATTTTATTTTTGGCTTGAAAATAATTGGTTCAAGAAGACACAGTTTTTTGAAATTTATATATATATTGCGGACACTTTTCTCAGCTTTACTGATGTTACTGGCATATAACATGTCAGTACAAGGTATGAGGTGTGACGGTTAGTTAGATACATGTGTATGTCACAAGTGATTACCGCAGTAAGGTAGTTAATATTTCCATCCACTCACGCAGTTATGACTTTTGTGTGTATGGTGATAGCAGATAATATTTACTCTCTTAACAACTTTCACGTGTGTAATACAGTATTGTTAATTATCGTCACTGTGCTGCACACGAGATCCCGTATCTTACTGCTCTTTTAGGTCAGAGTTTGTACCCTTCGATCAGTATCCCCTGTGCCCCCACCCTCAATATTATTTTTTATCACATTTCTTTTCATTGTAGATCTTGTTTTCCAATTGATCTACATTGTGATAACAGCTTCAGTTAGAAAACATTTTAGAAAATTGCTTATGAAAACCGCAATCTTGAAGTGAGATTTAAAAAGGCAATTTAGAAGAGAAAAAGGATTTTTAGATTTTTACTGTAAGTACAATAATGTAATGCACTCATATCATGACTACAAATTTCTTTTTATCCAAGTGCTTAAACCACTTTCTAAATGGAGGTTTAAACATATGACCACTATCACACAGGGAGTTTTTCACCAGTTTTTTAGAGATGCCCATCTGTCAAAGGCAATTTTAGGCCTTGCTCTCATTACATAACACTGAGGAACACGATTTTTGTTTTGTTTTGCTTTGCTTAGTAGTTTTATCTTCATTATCTGTTAGAAGTTACTTCACTATGTGTAGGAACTCTGCAGCCCCCGAGGGGAGCAGTGTAGGTCTGGGTGAGCTGTAGCCCACCCCCACAAAGGGAGGGAACGGGACTGAGTCAAAGGAGGGACACAAGGCCCGCTTGCAATGCAGGGAAGGCAGAGGGAAGAGAAACCAGGGCTTTATGTAGCAGAAAGATCTCTTCTTCTACCATGTAGCCTCTATTGAATTTTTTATTTCTACTCCTAGGAAAACATTTTAAAAATACTCTATAGGAATTGTGGAATTGTCATTATCCCAAGATACATATTTTCCAGGCATTCCCATCCCTCTGGCTTCTTACCTTTCTTCCTGTTCCTTCATGCCCCTCAGCCAGATGGGAACCAGGACACCTATAGAGTACGGGAGACTGCTGGTCCAATACAGGGTCAGCAAACACTTACTGAAAAAGGCCCCAAAGTGAACAGTTTTGGCTTTGGGGGGCATACAGCCTCTGTCGTGACTACCCAACTTTACTATTGTAGTGTAGCAAAGCAGCCGCACACAATACACAAACGGATGAGAGGGCCTGTGGTCCAACCCAACTTCACTTACAAACAGCAGGTGGCGGGTGGGCTATGCCTGCTGATCTCTGACCTCATGTGTAACCCATTGTGTTTTGTATTTATCTCATGGCAGATTTCAGAGACAAATTAATAAGGAGCATATATTCTGTAGTAGTGGCCAAAAGAAGACTCTGGAATCATAGCTTATGTGAATTACCTGAGCCTGCTGCTTTTCTAAGAGGAAGTATGTGCCAAGGAGAAGGGATAGACCATCCCATAAAACCGTTATCAAATTTACTCCATTAGTTCTCAAAGATGGCAGTCCACATAGAATTATTTTTATTTCCAGCCCCTCCTGCCCACTTAATTTACAGACACATATGTGATTCAGCGCACTGCTAACTTGCTCACAGCTGAATACCATTCAAGAAAAAAATCTCATTTTCAGCAGAACTCTGAAGGCTGGGTGACCCAGGCATTGTGCAAGTGAGTGTCTTGCTAAATGATAAATGAGTGTGGATCCTCTTTTTTTTTATATAGAAGAATGTAGGTACAGTAATACCAATATTCTATAAAGCTACCTACCTCTGATGATAAATTCTCCAGTGTCACCTCGCTGGTAGTGCTATGTCCCAGCCATTTGTAATAATCTAGTATTGGAGGCTACTGTCAGATAAATATTCACACAAGTGCACTACTTGTTTTCTTCTGAAAGAACCTGTTAGCCATCACGCTTCAGACAGACTCAAATTTAATGCATCCTTTAAAAAATGTATTTGGCAGTAAAAATGTGGTAGAAATTGATCTTGTTATAAAATTTAGCACCTTAGATTTGACATTAAGGCCACTTAGAGACTTCAGCAATCAGTAAGGCAGAAAGGGAACAACTGAATTTCAAGGTAATGGTTCCGAGACCATAAAATGAGAAAGTGGAATAGGTTACAAAACCTAATCTTTCAAGTGGGTCATTTATTTGTCAACTATTCCTGCTCAAGGATACTACATACACACACAAACAAATAAATAAATAATGTCTTCCCTGCTGGCATTATTGTTTTTTTTAATCTGAGGGGAATAAACCTGAGTTTTTTGACCTTACCTTAATTTCACAGAGGATCAGCAGGAAAAATCAGAACCATGCAATAAATGACAAAAAAAAATTAACAGTAAATAAATATAATCAGGTGATTATAATTCAACTTAAATTTGTAGAGTTATAACCAAATGTGCTAGTTTGACTTTAGATAAGGTAATATAGAATTAACTATTATAGGCATGGAGATTAAAATAATAATCAAGTTGAGAAGGGTTTTCAGGAACTGGTGTAAAGGACACATAGACAAAACTAAGGGGGGGTGCAAGCAAGGGAGGGAAGTAGGTTTGGATGGGGTTGGGGGGGAAGAGAGAAAATGCAGACAACTGTAATTGAAGAACGATAAAGTAATTAAAAATAATAATAATCAAGTTGAAAAGAGAGGGCAAAAAGTCCTATTTGATGTCTGTTAGCAGTTTGATTTTAATGGCATGTTATAATCCTGATACAGCTCAATGGAAGTGTATATGTAATATTTCACGGAAATGTGTAAAGTTCCTTGTTCAAGGCTCCCTGTGGTTTGTGAAGGACAGGCAGCTATAGAGATGTAATTGCAACTGATTTCTCAGAGTTAGGCCTGGATCCATCCTGACAGTGCAGATGGTACAATTTTCTGAAGAGTGTCCATCACCTTCAAGCAACAGTAGGGTCTGAATGAAGCAGATCAAAAGGACTTCACTTATTGGCCCCTGAAAAATGCATATATATGTTTATGTACACATATACATACATGTACATATATATGATTTTATATATCTATTTTTAGAGGGTGGAAGGGAAGGTGAAAGAGATGGTGAGAAACATCTATGTGAGAGAGAAACATTGTTTGGTTGCCTCTCCTTCTTGCATTGACCCCCGGGGATCAAACCCGCAGTCCAGACACGTACCCTGACCAAGAATCTCAACCAGCAACCTTTCACTTTGTAGGACAATGCCCAACCAACTGAGACACATCAGTCAGGGCAATGTGCACATATTATATGGTGTTTTTTTACCCTGGAACTGAGTATTCATGGGCAAGCTTGACTTGCTCCTTCATTTTCTCCCACATACTGTTTGTATAAACTCTAGCTTCAGCCTGATTTATTTACTATCCCAAAATACTATATGTGGTTTTATACCTCCCTGCCTTTACCCTGTATATATTTTCTACCTTTTAAACACACACACACACACACACACTCTCTCTCTCTCTCTCTCTCTCTCTCTCTTTCTCTCTTACATATAATAGAATCTACTCAAACTTTCAGGTCCCCAAGTCAGAATTCATATCACCATTTCTTAACTAACACCCTAAAAAGGGAGGATTGGGCCCCAACCAGTGTGGCCTAGCTCACTGAAGCAATGTCCCATAACCAAAGGTTTGTGGATTCAATTCCAGTCAGGGAACATAGCTTGGTTGTGGGACCAGTCCCCAGTCCAAGCGCCTAT
Organism: Micronycteris hirsuta; assembly: GCA_004026765.1. Taxonomy (NCBI): domain Eukaryota; kingdom Metazoa; phylum Chordata; class Mammalia; order Chiroptera; family Phyllostomidae; genus Micronycteris; species Micronycteris hirsuta. The sequence continues at coordinate 127,151 of PVJI01002980.1, forward strand.
GGTCTGGGAGCATACAGAATGGAAACCAATCGATGTTTCTCTCTCATTGATGTTTCTCTCTCTCCCTTCCTCTCTCTAAAAAGCAATGAAAACATACCCTCAAGTGAGAATTAAAAAAAAAAAGTGAGGATTGATTCAATCTGCCTTTAATGTAGTTAATTACATACTTGCCTGTCTCTTCTGCTAAATATAAGGATTTATTCCACTTTATTTCCTACATTGCTTTGCAAATAATAAGTGTCAACAAAATCAGTCAATTGAATGACTTTTATCAGTCTAGCCAGACAGTTGAAGAGAGATGTCGAACCCCTGCTTGGGACAGTAGGAGATCGGAAATCCCAGGGGCTTTTAAATCACAGCAGCAGTTCTGACTAGACTCCCGGACTGAGGCCAAGCTGGGGTATGGTAGGAGAGGCTGTGCCATATCCTTTTCGGCTTCCACTGTTACTCATTCCTGCTCCTTCAGGCCTGCTTGACTCTCATCACCGAGACCTTTCAGATGCACTTGGATGAGGTGCTCCTCTGTTCTTGAGGCTGAGCTGCATAAGACACAGCTTTCTCAGCCAGGATTAACATTGTGGTGGAGGAGCAAAGAATAAAGAGACACCTAAGTAAATATTGACTGGTTACTGATTAGAAAAAATATCACCAGTTTGGATGAAGAAGGGGGAAAATATATGCTTATTTAGGTAGGAGATGGTTAGAGTACATCAGCTCTAAATTAGATACTACTTTTGTACTTGTTCTGCTAACTATTCTGTTTAATCAGTATAAATACAATATCGACAGATGTTCTCAATGAGACTTTCTGAAAAGGGATGTTAATTATTGGATTTCTTAGAAAAATTACTTCTCAGAATTTATTATTAAACTTATTTTATGTATATGTGTAATGAATGTTAGCTACTTTTCTTATCCAGAAAATTACTTAAGAAATGAATCATTTCTTCTGGGATTTAATATGAACACAATAGCATATAATCAAATGCTATTTTTAAAAATTAAAAATGCAATAATCTCATTATCCTAATAGTTGCTTTCATTATTCTTTATTGCCATGAAAGCTACATGCACAAAAGTTTACATCATTAATGTGTACTTTAAAGAATAATAATATTCAGAAAATAAAAACACATAAAACACAGAGATTGAGTCTGAAGCCCCCATTCATCCCTTCCAATCGTAGGCTCCATCATCTTCCAGATACAATGTCCCAAACTGAAGGAAAATCATCACTTTGCTTTTCTTTTATCACTTACATATATATATCTCTAAACAGTGTATTGTTTCATTTTGTTTCTTTGTAAACTTTATAAAAAGGGACTCAGACTATGCATATTCTTGAACTTTATTCATATTGTAGCTATAGTTTGTTCTTTTTCAGTAATAAATATGCCAGAAGCTTAAATATCCATTTGTTGTGTATAAACATTAGATAGTTTTTCTTAATGTTGTTTTTCATTTTATGAAGAGTACTGTCATAAATATTCTTGTGCTAGCTTCCTGGAGCTGGGCCATCAGGAATGACAGTGTTCAACTTTCCAAGTCAAGCTGCTCTTCTAAGCAGATACACTAAATTACCTCTATATTATTGTAGTCCTTATTGCTCCATATTCTTGCCAACTAATCAAATATGAAATCAAATTTTATTGTGGTTTTAATTTGCATTTTTATTAACACTAATGATATTTATTATATTTTCATGTATTTATTAGCTGTTGCTATTTTTTTTTCTTTTGGGAAATGCTTGCATGATTTTTGCCTGTTTTTTTAATTGGGTTTTTGGCATTTATTTGTAAAGTTTCTTTATATATTCTAGATACTAACATTTTTTTCATTTTTAATTGTTTTTTAAAATCATTCCCCAGTTTGTGGTTCATTTTATCACTATTTTTTATGATGGATGCTAAATATAGGTTATGCTTTAAATGTGGTAAAATTTATCAGCTTTTCTTTTACAGAATGAGAGTATTTATATTTCATATAAGAAATTCTTTCCTATTATGAGATAATGAAAATCTTCTGAAACTTTTCTTTTAAAAATTGTATTGGTTTTCCTTTCACATCATTGGCCAGGAACAGATTTCATATATGGTATGTAAAGAGATTTGGGTTTCATTTTTCATCATCAACTCTACATAAATTAAGTTTTTAAAGCTTTTCAATAAATTCTGATATCTAGCCATACAAGGCCTCTTGTTTCCTGTTCCTACTCAGGAAAACCTTAGATTCCCTTGGTCCCATTTTCTTTCATATAAAATAAATTGACATATTATTAGGGAAGAAAATTAACATGTTTATAAGACTGAGTCCCCTATCCTTATACATGGTGTATCTCCCTAGTTATTTAGGTCTTCTTTAATTCCCTTCAAAGAGTGGCATGTTTTTCTGTACAAATTTTCCATCTTTTAGGCTTAGGTGTCATATTTTTTGTTGCTTTAAAACATGATAATTTTAAAGCAAACAATAATTCAAAATGTTTAATTTTACTACATAGAAATTACTTGCAGTTTGTATTTTAAGATCATCTTCAGCAATATTATGAAACTTCTTACCAATTCTGATGATTTGTCTGAAGATTATTTGAGCTGATAAATTTGGATCTGCATGCATTACATTTAACTTAACAAAACATGCAGTTTATCAATATTTTAAACTTCTTACAGAATAACATAACAAACACAGAATGAATAAATTCCATTATTCCTCTCAAATTACATGCTATTATCAAATAATTTTTCAATTTATTCCTGAATTTAGAGTTTGAATTTATTGTTTTATATGCCATATTTTTTTAGATTCATGCCATCCTATTGTGACTTCCTTATGCTTTTCTTCTCTTTTCTTTTTTTTTGATATAAAAAGGGAATTGGGCTCTTTTTTACTTAGAAGAAAATCTGCTCCCAGCTTTCAAAATAACAAAAATTTCATCCTATTGAATGTATTTTATTTCATTCTGAAAATGTAGATACATTTTAGAACTTCTTTGAACACATTTATGTTGTCTCTATGGTAACCTCCATTTAAGTAGTTATTTCTCAGATTCCATTCTTTTTTTTTATTGGTATTCACTCACAGTTGTCCCCATTTTTCCCCTCATTGCTCTTCTCTGCCCCGTCCAACCCCCGCTCCCAAGGACGGTCCCCTCCCCATTGTCCTTGTTCCTGGCTCCTTTGTACTTGTTCCCCTTCTTTCCCCCATTATCCCCTGTCCCCTCCCTTCTGATTTCTTGTCAGTTTGTTCTTCATTTCCATGGCTCTGGTTCTTTTTTGCTCATTTGTGTGTTTTGTTGATTAGGTTCCATTATAGGTGAGATCATATGGTATTTCTCTTTCACTACCTGGCAGTATACACTTCCACAACATGGTATACACTTCCATTTATTTGTGTCTTCCTTAATTTCTTTCTGCAGTGTTCTATAGGTTTCTTTTTTTTTTTTTTTAAGATTCTATTTATTTATTTTCAGAGAGAGGAGAAAGGAGGGAGAAAGAGCAATGTATGGTTGCCTCTCACATGGCCCTCACCGGGGACCCGGCCCGCAACCCAGGCATGTGCCCCGACTGGGAATCGAACTGGGACCCTCTGGTTCCCAGCCCGTGCTCAATCCACTGAGCTACACCAGCCGGGGCTGTTCTATAGGTTTCTGAGTACAGTTGTACCTCCTTGGTTAAATTTATTCCTAGGTACTTTATTTTTCTTGTTGTTATGGTAAATGGGATTTTTTTTCCTAATTTCTGTTTCTGATATTTTATTGTCAGTGTACAAAAATGCCTTCAATTTCTGAATACTGAGATTTTATCCCACCGTTTTGTCAATGAAGGCAGTCCTGAGAGGGAAATTCATAGTGATATGGGCCTACATAAAAAAGTTAGAAAAGTTTCAAATCAACAACCTAATACTGTATCTACAAGAACTGGAAGAACAAAAACAAGCAAAGCCCAGAGTGAGGACAATGAAGGAAATAATCAAAATAAGAGAAGAATTAAATAACATAGAGACTAAAAGAACAATTCAAAGGATCAATAAATCCACGAGCTGGTTCTTTGAAAAAATGAACAAAATTGACAATCCTTTAGCCAGACTCATCAAGAAAAAAGGAGAGAAGACCCTTTTAATAATTTTTTAATTCACAGTCCCATAAACAAATGGGACTAAATCAAATTAAAAATCTTCTGCATTGCTAAATAAATAAAATCAGAAATGAAAGAGGAGAAATTAAAACTGATACCACAGGAATACAAAGGATTGTAAGAAATGACTACGAACAACTATATACCAAGAAATTTGAAAACTTGGGTGAAATGGACAAATTTCTAGAAAAATATAATCTTCCACAACTGAACCAGGAAGAAGCAGAAAGCCTGAATAGACTGATAACAGCTAGTGAAATTGAAGTAGTAATCAAAAAACTCCCGGCACACAAAAGCTTGGACAGGACGTCTCCACAGGAGAATTTACAAACATTTAGGGAAGAGCTAACCCCCATCCTTCTGAAACTATTCCAAAAAATCAAAAAAGAGGGAAGACTCTCAAACTCTTTTTGTGAGGCCAGCATCATCCTAATTCCAAAACCAGGTAAAGACACAACAGAAAAAGAAAACTACAGGCCATATTGCTAATGAACAGAGACACTAAAATCCTCAACAAAGTATTGGCAAACTGGATCCAGCAATACATTAAAAAGGTAGTACACCATGACCAAGTGGGGTTCATTCCAGGATGGCACAATATTCGCCAATCAATAAATATACTATATCACATAAACGGAATGAAAAATAAATATCACATCATATCAATAGATGCTAAAAAAGCATTTGATAAAGTACAACACCCATTTATGATAAAAACAGTCAAGAAAGTGAGAGTAGAGGGAGCATACCTCAACATAATAAAGGCGATATATGAGAAACCTACAGCCAAAATCACACTCAATGGGCAAAAACTAAAAGCCTTCTCCCTAACGTCAGGCAGAAGACAAGGCTGTCCACTTTCACCACTTCTGTTCAACATATTATTGGAAGTTCTAGCCACAGTGATCAGACAAGAAAAAGAAATTAAAAGGCATCCTCTTTGGAAAAGAGGAAGTGAAACTGTCATTGTTTGCAGAGGACACGATAGTGTACATAGAAAACCCTACAGATCCACCAAAACCTACTTGACCTAATAAGTGACTTCCTTGTACTTTCTTGCTCTCAAAATTTCTTTGGATAAATTTTCTCCTGTGTACAGTACATGCTTTACAAGCTCATTTTGTCAGTCTGTTAATACTAATTCCCTCAGACTCTAATCTATCTAAAATGTTTGTATTTTGCCCCTTTTTACTGAAAGATATGCATACTTCCACTGGATATAGAATTCTAGGTCACCAAATATTTTCCCTCATTATGTTACAGATATTCAATTTGTTTATATTATTGTTATTGAGGAGTCAGCCTTGCCTGACTCTAATCTCTCCTTGTAGGGAATGTGTTTCTCTCTGGTTATTTTTTTTTCTTTTTTCATGGAATTTATTGGGGAGACGTTGGTTCACAAACTCATACAGATTTCAAGTGTATAACTCAATAAAATATCATCTGCACACTGCATCACATGCCCACCCTCCCAAGCAAAGTCTCTTCCCATCCCCATGGCCATCCTCCTTTGCCCACCTCCACCTACCTCCCACCCCTTTCCCTCTGGCCATCACAACACTGTCTCTGGTTCTTTTTATCTTTGAAGTACTGCTGTTTTTTACCATGAAGCGTCTGAAAGGTGGATTTATTTTTATTTATTCCACTTCGGAGTTTTAAGACTTACTAAATTTGTGGGCTAGCATTCTTCATCAGTTATAGAAGCTCTTATAACTTCAAAAATTTCCTTTTCTTATTCCATCTGTTATGTCACTCTCAAACGGTGATTATAATACGTCGAACTTATGTATTCTCTTCTCTGTATTTCTTACATATTGTCACTTACTTCTCTCATTTGCAGGAATCTGTAATTTCTCATGTAGCTCTTCCAGTTTACTTTATTTAATCTGCTATTTGTTTTAATTATTATATCTTTAACTTATAAAAAGTTCCTTATTTTGATCTAGTCAAATTCTATTTCCTCCTGTCTTTTCTATATATGTAATCATATTAAACACATGGACATCTTTTTTTGTAATTCTGATACATGAAGTCTTTCTGAATATTACTCTATCCTTTGATGTCCACCTATACCTTCATACCTCTCAGGCTGTGGAAGCATTGCCAAACAGGACTACTTAACCAAATTTTTGGCACAAGAGGCTTTGGGCCAACTGATATTATGAATATAGATCCAAACCATGTGTGAATAAGAAATGTTTCTTTTCATTTCACTCAGAGAAAATACCCATTTAGGGATGTATGTCCACTGGTTTTTCTCTGTTACGTGATTTTTGTTCCTATGTATCTGCTAATGT